>OX422218.1:544722152-544834652 GCA_949130495.1 Sambucus nigra
AGAACTCTACAACCGGAGAGATGCATGCTATTGTGGAGGGAGTCCTTGTGAAGACTTTAGGCTACGTGTATGGACTGCGCGCTCTTGTGGTATGGCTGCGTGTGAACCAATGCCGATTTCTAGCCATTGCTTTAGAGGTTTGACGAAGACACCGTGCATTACTCTTGTGGTCGAAAGAAAGATGGTATGTAATTCAATGGTCTTGTAAACTTTTCAATGTTCTAGAAATAAAAGGTTTTGCCCTGCGGGGATTTTTCCTGAAATTTGTGTCGCATACTTTATTTATTTATGGGATGACACACACACACACATAGTCTCATGTTTAGGGGTTTAATTAATTTGGTTTAAATATACTCTAATTAAATAAGTGTTCCAAATTAGAAATTTGAAAATTTAATCAATTAACACACATTCATTTACGTTTTACAAATTGGTATCAGAGCTTATTTAAGTGATCACCACTTTTACATTTTGATCATGAGTTAGCCTTCAAGGAATTAAATGACCAATTTGAGAGTCTTAAAGCTTGGCCTTTAGAAACAAATGACTAACTCGATGAGACTATTTCTTCTTCACAAATCCCGGTTGAGGTTGAAACTTGGGTTTCACCTCCACACCCTTTTGAGTAAGGAATAATTGAGATTGATCCAAGAACTTTGGAATTTCACCCTCTTATTAATATTTCAAATTCTTTTGAGGTTGAAAGTCCTTAGTTTCCTTGGTTTCTCACTTTTATCGAACCATTAAATTTATCACAAGAGTCGGTCAAAAGTCTTAATGATTTTGATCCGATTCTTGAATGGGAATGTTATTTTAGGATGCTTCATCTCATGGGCTATTTAATTTTCAGTTGCCCCACCTTCCCTTCCAATTGAAAAACCTTGGGGAGGTGATATTAATTTTCTCGAGATCAATGTGGTCTTGTCACCTGTAGCATCTAAATCCCCCACCATACGCCTCAAACTTTTGAAGGATAGTGGTTCTTTTCTTCCGCTGTACACATACCTTCCATTGTTCAAACTACATTTTTATTTTTCGAAAGGTATGAACTACATTGAGGGACCGCTAATTATGCCTCAAAGTAAAATCATTGTTTGAGCGGACCCTCAGAAATTTCAACTCGTTTTATATAGTTAATTTAGTAATTGAAATATAGGTTATACATGGTTAATATTTTTTTATTAGTTATTTTAGTATAACTTTTAGTGTAATTAGTTAATTTTTCTTTATTTTTATGTATGCTTGGTTATAACAATTTTGGTTGGTCCCACGAGCTGGAATTGCTAGAGATTGTGCATCCCGGACATGCGGTTGTTAAAAAGATGAACAAATGAACTAACAAAAATATTTTTATTTTTTTGCACATAGTCATCCGCTCTTCAATGCATATATTTTCATTTTTTTTATGTGTGTGTCGCCCATTGTAAATTTCATCCTCACCTTAGTTTTTTTATTGTGTATATATATATTTATATATACAAATTTCATCTTTATACTAATATTTTAGTGTATATACTGTTTTATATAGTAGTTCTATAGATATTATTCATTTGCTAATAAATAATATTTTTTTGTTTAATAATTTCTTTATCCCCTCATATTTCCCATTACTACCATGTAGTTGTTGTGGCTTAAAAAAATTGTGGCAAGGAAATTAGAAGAAGGCCTTAGTCTTAAAAGTGAGAAAGTCTTGGCATAATAGAAGCTTGCAATGCTTGCATATGCATCCATGTCTTCACTTTAAAAAAAGTAGGAGGTCTTGTAGGCTTAACGAAAAAAAAAGAACAGGCCAACTAAGTAGTATGTCTTTAGAGTGGTGTTTGGCTAAAAAAATTATTAGCAGGTCTTTGGCGTGAGCATCTCTTAGCTAAAAAAAAAAAGATAGGTCTCGGCATTCAGTAACCCATGGTCGACCGTCCCACAATATGGGGCCGAGTGGCCCTCAATTCCCTCGTGCACTCTTCAAGCCCCAAAGCTAAATTGAAAAGCGTGATCGACCGGGATCCGACACTGCTTGTTTTTCCTTCCATTATTTTTTATTTTCTCACACACTTCTTCTCTATTTCCACCCCCATTTCATGCCCTACATTTTTTTGCCCACACACAAACTTCACTCAAATGTATCAATTTCTAAACATCTAGGTATAAATTCTTCCCATGTTTCTTGTTTATTTCATGTTTTTGGTTGATATTTGTCATGATAATCGGATTTAATGTTTATTTTGACAAATTATGAGTTTAAAGTTGGGTGTGTCCCAAATGTGTTGATCCGACTTGATTAATGCATATTTATTATTGAATATCCATTGATGAACACAAATTCTTGTTGGATTTTTTTTGTTCAAGAATGGGGCTTGTGTTGGTTCAAATGGAACTCATACACCCTCATACCACATTGCGCACACCAAGTGTTTGCTAAAATTCCTAAACAAAATTTTTCGAGATGTTTAGCACACACTTCCATTTTTTTCACTCCTTGTCACACCTCGACACATTTTACCACATCGTGGTATACTTTCACCCGGTTTCTCACACTTGTACACTCCATTTCAACTTATTCACTGACTAACTTTAATTTTTCTTTATAATTTTTTTTTAGGTTGAAATGACTACAATAAAAAAGTATGCGACCAAGTGTGTCCCATCCCGGGGATTCGAGGGGTTCCATTGTGAAAGGGAAAAAGACTACTTTCACGCCTATTTTTAGACTCAACAAAGGCCGTTGGACTACCATTATGCGCGAGACCTTGATCATGTGCCGGATGTGGGGGATGAAGATATGCACCGGGATATTTTGGTGGCCCCGATTTTTGAGTATTGTTGTAATGGGATTTTTTATTTCTTTCTTTCTATTAGTAATGTATTGTATTAAGTTTTTTTGTCAAAGTATGAGACTGGAAACGAGAATGTAGTTGTGGGCTATTTATTAGATTTTGATGCGTTTGACCCTCCATTTTTATAAAATCAAATGCACACCGTTAATTTATCTAGTATTTGCACTTCAACCACTCTACTTAGTGTGACTTATGAAATGATTTCTTTTAACTTAAAATTTGTTCAAATATTTTTGTTTTTCTTTGGTTTGTATGGGGCTCACGTTGAATATCTCAGGGATTGCTCCAAATTGGGGTGATTTATTTCTATCCCTCTCTCTGTCATAGTGTCCGCAATTACATTGAGGACAATGTGTGTTTTAAGTTAGGTGGTACGTGATTATTCATCTAATTTTTTTTATCATAGTGAGCCATGCTTATATTTATTAATAAAATCTTATAAAAATACAAAAAATTTCAAAATTTCAATTTTTTTTTCTTTATTTCTTTTCTCTTTCTTGGTCCTTTTGCCTAAATTTCATATGATAAATTAGTAATTGCTCTATCCAATTGTTAATGCAGTGATTCCATCTATTTCTTTCATGTTATTAAACGTTAGTCCTCAAATTGTTCAATATTGAGAATAAATGCATGAATTAAACCCTGAAAACCCATGAGAAGTTGAGCATATTTTATAAATGATTCGGTAGGACAATTATAACATGGTGTCTTTTTATTTCTTTGTGTACACTAAACTAAGCGAGATTTTCGCTTTTCTTCGTTTGCGAGTGTTTATAAATTACTCCTTCCTTCTTGAAAATGTTAATTTGTTGGTAATCTCACTATTCTTTCATTGATCGCTCATTAATTGAGTTCATATACGAAATGTGTTACTTGATCATGATTTTCAAAACTATTTTGACTTGAGAATTGTGTAAACGTTAAGAAAGGATCATAGGCCCTCTCTCTTATATTACCCATATTGATCTTGACCCCTACCTTATATTTTTTTCCTCATCAGCCCGTTGGAGCCTAAATATAACCTTTCATTTCATTTCCCAAAAATCCATTAACCAACTCCAAATTAGAGTTATATACCATACATATTACCTCCCATACCTTTGTTTGGTATGTTGTTTGGGATTGAATGATGTTATTGTTATGTGGTTGCAATGAAGCAAGTGAGAGTGAGAAAAAGTGAAGAAAAGAAAGAAGTGGAAAAACAAAAGAAAAAGTGAAAAAGGAAAAATAAAACAAATTAAAAAGATGAGAGAAAAGAAGAAAACAAAATAAAACGAAAGTTTTTACATGCTATATATAGTGTTCAATAACCTTAGTCACTTTCAAATGTTATATTCAATGCTTTTTATGGAAATCATTTTCCATTTTTGAAATTGACCACAATGTTCCATTATCCCAAGTGTTTCATCCCCAAACACCTTTAAATTGGTACGTATTCTCTTCATTTCATAACCTTAACCCCAAACCTACATTACAACCCTATACAAGTACTATGAGATCATAAGGTGATTGTAATTCTAAAGTTTAAATAATTGTGATAATATTTGAAAATACATTTCACCTCTTTAACGAACGGTATATTTCATTAAGATTACACATTTTTCATTTTATACATAGAGTTCTTCAATTGATGACATGTGTGCGACCTAGTTTGCATTTACATTTACTCATTATGCCCGCCTGTCCCATGTGTTACACCCCATTTCGAGTGCTTTTATTTTTTAGTGTAATATCTGTAGAGCATTAAGTGGAATAAGTCTTTAATGTTTATCGGGATATAGGCATTTTTACCGAATCAAAGCTTTTGCATGTGAACGCACGCCAGCCACATTTGAGGTTTCAATTCCATGTAGTTATTCTTATAATGTTGATATTTATGGATTATTGAGCAACATTCTCATTTGCTTTGTTAATAATATGTTGAAATATTTAGCTGTTGTTGATCTTGGCATATTGGTTGGGCATGTTTTGATAATATTTGATGTTTGTGGGTTTCATCCCTAATAACTCTCACAAGACAACACGCGTCCACTAGGGTAAACTAGGGGTTTACCGTCTTATTGCATATGCTAAATGCAATCATTTGCCCGTAAAAGTGGATTTTATCGCTTTTGTACATATATCCTATCTTAGGGTTTACTTGTAGTTCTTCTTGATTTATATTTCATTTCTAGGGACTAGCAATGTGTATGTTAGGGGGTGTGATTCGGCTCGAATATTGCATTCATTTACCCTATTTACTTATAACTTTTATCCCCATCGGGTACTTTAATTCCTATATTTAAACTCGCTAACCATACTACCTCTATTTTATATGTTTACATGTTTTGCGATGTATAATTGAGCTTTTGTAGGTATTATGGTGCTTAGTAGTGCAATTAGTGCTATTCGGCAAGTTTTCAATGTAGTGAGTAACTTCTGGGGAATTTTAGTCATTTCATTATTCGATATTCGTCCCAAAAATCTTTATGGAAGTTGTATCATTCCGATTGGGCTTCGCATGGCCTCTGACGATTCATTAATTTGGTTCCTAACGAGCATGTTATGATCATTTTCCTAGGGATCTCCCTCTTGGTTATTAGGATAATTCATTTTCTTTTCTTTTCTATTTATTTCTTTTACCACTTCATATTTAAGTGGGGTTTTGTTGTAATTATAGAGATCTTATTTTTTTTAGTTGGTTTTTGCCATCTTTTTAGTAGTTAGGTTTGAGAAGAGTGTTTTGGAGTTGATTATTGGGTGGTGTTTCTCTCTATCCTAGGGTTTACTTACTTTGGTTTATAAGAACACTGTTCATCTTCTTCCTCATCAATCTAAGCTTCCATTGTTCATTTTCTTGTTTTGTATTTAATTTACGTACTTAGTTAATTAATTGTTTGTAGTTTATTCTTGTTTTCATTTACTAAATAGTTGTTTTACTTGTCTTAATTATGTGATGGGCTAGTTTAAGGGTTGGTGTAACATTTCCACCATTAATGGGTATTAAGATCTGAAAACTAGGTTTTGGGTAAAAACGCATTCAATTGAAACCTCATGTATTAAAGTTGGAATATTAGACGTTTAACTTTCTATGCCGTAGTGTTTATAGCGATATTCTGAAATTAATCAATTTGTGACCATTTTTGGTTGAAAGTTTAATCTTTCGATGTTGATTTAATTTTCTTCATGTTTGATGTTTATAATTAATTGATTATGCTCGGTTAAATGTTTTTGAACCAAAATCCTTAATACACGTTGTTTAGCCCATGGCGGGGATGTGATCCTAATCTCATTTTATTAATCTTGTTTAGTTTAATTAGCATCATTAACTATTTTTCCACTTTTCCCCTTTTAAACCATAATTATCTTTTACACTTTTATTTTAGAATTAGTAAATCAATTTAAGTCCGTCAAACATTCCCTGTGGATTTTCGATACCCAGACTAGCTGCTCTACTACATTTTAGTTTAGCTAAAGTTTAGGTTTTTTACATCTCAGTCGGAAGTTGACAATAACGATTGGCATATCTATACGGATGCTCGGTTTCCACCATCTTCAGCGTCCCACCCAATGGACCCATTATATTGATATCTTGTTTATTCCTCATCTCCACTATATTCGATAAAGGAGATGTGATTGGCCTCTCAGCAGAAAACACTGGCTCCCCATACCTTGACAACATTTCCCATATACTTTATCCACTAGCCTAGACCTGTAGTCCCAAACACTGCTTCCTCAATAAGCTAGGGTTGTACGAACGCACTCCACCGACCCTCTCCTCATTTTTGGAGATCTGCTCATCGCTGGAAATAAATAATTCCCCATTTTTACTACATGAACATGTTCCATTAGATTGGATATTTTTGACACACAATCCACTTGCTCGCCAGCGGAAACTTCTATCCTTCTCTCCATCTCCAAACTCGACTCCCTTACAACTTCTGGAACACCCACACCACTGTGAGAAATCGAGTACTTTTCATCCATGATTGGTAATACAAAAATCCACTCTCCCACATTAATTTTAACTCTAGTAATCATATTATCATTACATTTTACGAATATGCTTTCCACCTCAATTCTTTTCCCTCCTGGTTAGCTTTATCGATCTTTAAAAAACCACCACAGTGCTCTCAAATGGCCATAAACACCGCCTGCCCCCATAAGTGAAGGGGTACCCCCATGAACCTGATCCATCGTTTTCCAATCGCTCATGGAAGCATCTAGGAACATTCCCGAGGGTGTGCTAGTGCGTGACACCTTTGTAACCTTAGAGGAGTTCCCAAGAATGACCAACATTATGACTCCAAAACCCCATCTGCTGATGATGTTCAGTATCACCACATCAATGATATGTGTAGACCAAGATCTATATATGTTAACAATGGGGGAAGTCACAATAATATATATATATATATATATATATATATATATATATATATATATATATAAGAGGATGAGAGAGATATAAGACACTAAGATTTAAGTGGTTCGGCCTTGGCCTACTCTAGTATGAAAGGTGATGATGATTTTTTATTTCTGTAAGGTACTGAAGGCCAAAGTTACATACACAAGCCCTCGCTTTAGATCACAATTTAGTAGAGTTTTAGTAGGGCTGTGAATTATTCCTTCTTTTACATAGAAGATAAAATTGGGTTATATATGATTGGAGGTGCGCATTGTTACCTCTAAGCATTCACCTCGTGTGCATGAGTTGAGTAGTTTAATGGTAGGGTGCCACCTGTCTTATATGTGTAAGACATTTTGATGAAATATTTCCTCACATAAGTCGTTGGTCCTTTGTAACTATTTGGTCCATGTGGCTTGTTAATGCTCTAGTCACATGCTTCATGTGAGGTACTGAAGTCGACATCATTGGTCTCGTACCAGTCGATACTGAGAATAATATTACAAATGAATAACTATGAGAATGCAGTGGAATTCATCTAAGAACTGTAGGTAGATCTTGGCCTATTAGTGTATCTGAAGTCAACACATTAAAATGCTGAGTCACAGGACCAGTTTTTAGTGTAGAGTTGACCTTTGTATATGATCGTAGTTGTTTTTTTGAATAGGTCTCGAAAGTGAAGACTGGTTATTATGGACTATGACACCCTACTTAATAAAATAATGGGCAATCACTCCTACATCAAATTAAAACAGGAGTCTCATAAGGTTCATTCTTAGCATCACTATCGAAAACCAATTTAATTACTAATATCCTATTAAGCCGGCGTCAAAATTTTAATTAACTAATCTTTTTAAACCAAACCATTCAACTAAAACAATTACAATTGTTTATATGCAGCAACTGAAGTGAAATAAAATAAAATAACCGAACACTTGTTACAATAATACAACCAAATCGAATGTCGCACTAAAAGGCGATAAAAGAATAAATGAGTACAGTTGGGACATAAGCCCTAATGTTTCTGCAATACCTCCAATCTAGATCTCAATGATAGAAGCGTCTACAATAAACCTGCTTGCATCCACAGCTACTGCAACAAACGTCTGACCAGAAGGAATCATCATCCAGGCATCCCTGTGTCTGGACACCTATATATATACATATAGATATTGCAAGAGAGGGGAAAATATAGAAAACGGATTAGAGGCTGAGTTTTGAAAATCTTTTAGCAAGTGCTTAAAATCCATATTTTAAAATATGATATTTCTCATATCCAAATTGGTAGCGCTCTCACACGGGATATACCTCTCCCCTCTTCTAATAGTGCACCACTATCGCATACCTTTTAAACAACCTAGTTAAGCTACCCTGCCTAACTAATGTATTTACCCATCTTCTAATAATCCTCATAGATAGAGTACTAAGGACTAAACTTCTCCCCATTCCCAACATTACGTTACGTTCGTGCTTGTAGTGTCTCGCAAAGCAAAATATAAATAAGGAACCCCCCGATACACTACTACGTGACAATGTTGATCATCGAGATCCATTAGGCCCTCAGTAAATACCACATCTTATACCATCCTGTATAAATATATTTAGTTCTCAATAGAACCTATTATTTATAATCATATAAGTCTGAATATTCATTTACCGGAAGTACTATCACACTTTATTCATTCTTTTACCTTATTATACAAGGATACGTTATATGATCTCTTATCTCATATATATATCAATATACTATTCGCAACAAGTATAATAATCTATCCATTGAGTTATAATATAAATAGCTTAGTCATTCTCATTTACTAAGCATCCGTGGATTATCTCAAGTACACATATATGTTAATCTCAATACATATATCCATATCTAGCACCCATAGACTTAACAATGGTGAACACATACTCTGCTATTAAATCCAAGTACATGCCGTACTGAATGATCGTATGTTCCACATCACTCAGGAACTGTATCAACAAATCACACATTTTGGAGGCGAACATAGTTCCAAGCCTATGGGCTATGCACATACCTACGCACCCATATAACCATCATCACTATCATTCTCTCAGATAGTCCGTACCTAGGTTCCATGTTTAAGGTACCAAATCTAAAATCCGCCCGAAGGCAACACATGATAAGATTTTTCTCTTTCGAACGCCAACCTCCCGTGATAACAAGTATGGTAGGTATATCATACACATACTAAACAATAATATATGTACACATTCCACCCATATAAATATAACATGAGTGAGGTATTCACACAACCATATTATAACGATAGGTATTTATCCCACCTATATATAATCCACATGGCTATTCATTTAACACGTGTATATAATAACATTCGGGCATACGCACAACCCGTATAATAATCCCCTACGTAGTATATTTATATCTCGAATATTCTATGCATTTATCAATTTTGACTAATCCCCAATATATTATTTTTGGGCTTTTCTCACCGCCCAATGATAATACCAACAACATCGATATATTTATTCGTCTCATGATATATATATACTCTAATGACATCATATATATATATATATATATATATATATATATATATAATAAATATATCTTAACCCAATATATTATGGCTATAATTTCCAAACTCTTATAGAGATAGCCAATAACCTCGAATATTTCCATTCGTAATAATATAAGCAGCCACACCCTTAAAATATTACCCCAACACATACTCTCTTATTTAATATTCAAATCACACCTAAATACCTCCTTAAGTATTATTCCTCACGAACACCCATATTTGGGTAAATCTTGGATTTTGCTTTCAACTAACCCAAGGTACACGCCTTATTCAAAAAACTTATTTAGAAGTCCCCACAATATTTTTAGGAACCCCAAATATTCATATCCAAACAATTCTAGCCTTTATGTTTCCAATTTTCGGTTTGATTTCCGAGTTAAAGATTTCAACCTCGGAACTGTTTTTCTTAGAAAAATCATATCAAATGAAAAAAATTTAAAATATACGCGGTTGGTGCCCACGCAATCGTATCGAGAAGATCTACACCTTTTATGTTTTGATCAAGAGCCGAATCGGCTCTATTCCTAGCCGAAGCTATTCGAAAGTGACGCTGGTCACTATTCACATTCTTCTCCAAAAATCCAAGCCTCCATTAAAGCACCTCCAAGATTTTTATCTCCTCTCTCATCGTCATCCAACCTCAAACAACCATAAAGACACACATAAAAAGGGTTCTAATCGTCCTAGAACCCATAACCAACCATTAATTTCAATTAATTCTTAAGTTCTCAAATTGGGCATAAACTGAGTTTTATCCGTTTAATCTTCCAAAAACCCATTTGGTTTACGCAAATTTCAACCCAAAAATCTTAGTAGTTTTACACCAACTATAATATGAGAAATAAATACACTAAATCATAAATCAAGTTAAACACTTGCCTCGTGGATTAAATCCGACGACCTCGAGTCGAATCCCGCGAACTTTTGGCCGAAAATCCCTTTTCTTCCTTCTTCTCTTCTCTTCTTTCTCTTCTCTTCCTTCTTTATTCTCTTTCTCTCTCTTAGATCTGATTTTGGGGAAGAAATGGCTGCCCTTTGGTCTTAAATCCCGAAATTGGGTGTGTACTCAATTGTAAAATGGCTCGTGTACTCATTTACGAGTCCCCACTAGTCCAAAAATCCCCGATACCTAAACACTACCCCCAGATACTCTATTTCGACTATCTCGACCATTCTGAACCCAACGACGCTGTATAAATCTCCATTTGAGTCAACTAACTAAAATTTACTAATTAGAGCCAACACGTTTAATACGTGTATTTTCCAATTTAAAATATGTCCCTTTGTCTCTTTACCCAACTGCGACATGTAATGAAAATAATCTACACAAATACTTAGTCGCGTGAGAGAATATAATCCACGTAAATATTAATCCGACACATGAAAACCAATATTTACTATTCACTTTATGATATTAAATTTATTTAATTTCACTCATTAATCCTAGAATTACTATTCATAATAATTCCTGAAATTACCAAATTACATCCACAGTGTAATTTAAATACCTTTAAAAGTATGGGGTACTACTTACTTCCCCCCTTACAAGGAATTTCATCCCCAAAATTAGGACAATACCGGTACTAAGACTTAGGATTATTATAAAAATTACAAAGTAAAAAGTTTCCCCTAGTATTCTCATATATATATATAGTCTTATCATCTCTCTCTCTATATATACATACTAATCCTGCACCCCCGGGTTAACACCCATTAGCGCACTTAATCAGTAATGTTCTTGCACCCCCGGGTTATCACCCATTAGTGATCTTAATAATTATATAACATAATAGGCATACACACATCCTATTAAGATTCATAGGCATATTCCTAACCTAATCATACACTTCTCATACGTATTTTATTCTCATCGCTATGTATTGTATAAATATTCAGATTACTATCTCTCTCGTAATCTACAAGGTACATTCCCTATACTGAATACTTAAAGTATGAATTCTCATATACCCTTCCACAATTTGGTACTACATACACTCCTTCTTTCCTTGGAGTGTGATAACAATAATGTCATGCGCAATCCACTCGTCAAAACTCGTTCGAGTAAGACTCTGCTTTACTTTCTCTCAACAATTTGGTATCTTTTTCATAAGAGGTACCTTTTTGAATGACTTCCCACAACCTTTCAACTCATCTCGGGTGTGCTAGCTCTCGTTGCACATCAATGATTGAATTATTGTCATTCTCACACGACATTCAATATGTCATACCATTCAACCTTGCTTATAGCTTCCCCTAAGGCATATATTCTACACATTCATTTTCACGTCATTGTATCTCGGACATCTTTGGAACTAACTACCAGGGTGACCATACCCCTTATCATTCGTGCATATCTGCACAACCATTGTAAACGTCTGACATGTGAAGCTATTGTCTAAGCAATGGATCCCATTTCCTTGACCTGGTACTAACACCTGGGTTTTTCCTAACCCGAATAATTCAAAATTTAATTCGTCCGATGCCTGGAAATCCAATCTTTCTTAAGTTTAACCCAACAATCTTCCTTGTGGTTAACTCATAACAATTTTTCCTATATTAGCCCCACTAGTCCAATTGGCCTTATTTTGTGGTAGCCTTAAGATCAAGGTGCTTCCAACACACGTAAAATGAGTATTATCCCAACTATATCCCTAGTTCCCAAGACATCTCTCAACTTTCGACATTTGCTCGATTTTATGCGTGGGACGTCTCGCTAAGCAAAGTCAAAACAAGGAACCCTCCCGCTACACTACTCCCTCGCATCGTCGGTCATCGAGATATAACGGTCTAAGGGACACCAACGGGATGTTCTAAATCCTATTCGTTAACCTACTAATGTACTTTTACCACAAAATCCTTCCTTCTTGTCCATATGCAAAGTCCAACTAATTATGGCACCAACCCTCTGCAAAAGCATTATGAACATATCACCCAAAACGTATTTCCTCTCAATTATCCTTCTATTCAAAGCCTGGCTATAGATCTCAAATCGATTTCCTTTACCATACCTCACCCACATACTTGCGTTGAGAGAACAATTTCAGTGCTTCTCCGTAGCACTTATATCTCTATATAATTATACAGTCATCAAATGGATCTCACTCTATAGTGTTTCCTCTACACTAGCTGACTTATCGTCAAAACTAACATCCTTGCATTTTATAACATATGTCCACTCCCGACGTCATTAAGGTTCATACGTGGAGTGTTTGTTAACTTCAAATATGCAATCGGGATAATCCCATCCCATCTACCATCAAAATATGGTCAGAACTCTCAATTATGTCAATGAGTCGTACCACAAGCGCTTGCACTAACACTAAGTCCTTCGTGCGAACAACAATAAGCTTAAACTCCTAGCTTAACTATAAATCCTGCATACCTTAAATTATATCTATAAGGTCCCCATGCCCTCAAATCATGGTAATGAAACATCTCCTCATTGATGTTCCATCTAAACATATAATCAAGCCGAGCTCATGCAGAATTTATCTCGTACTCCATTTTTTATTATGTCCATATATATATATATATATATATATATATATAAATGTTTCACATCTCATATAAATATATACAATATACTATACACATCAAGTATATCCATACTTATATATAATACACTATATAAGTATAATAACCATCCCTAAGAGCTATAACTCAATGGATGCAGTCTATCAATGCTATCATCTTCCAGGGAATTAGTCACACATCATCCTGGGTACCAGCGGTCGGACTATCACACCGACTTGGTAAAAACCAAATCACTACATATGGGAAGCGATCATAGTTCCTCCCCAAAAATGAGAACGACACATACCCACCATGTCTCATTCCTGATAAAAATCACACAATATAAAATGAACACTATGACCTGGGGACTATACGCTCCCTGCTCCTCAAGCCAGGGGCCTCAACCAAAATGCATAACTTCCCATGATAACACTGGAGGGGTATGCTTCACATAAATATATCAATCACACACACACACACACACACACACACACACAGATATATATATATATATATATATATATATATATATATATATATATATATATATATATATATATAATCTGGCTAATCATGCATATCTCTCGAAACATTAGCCCATATTTCCCAAATATACTATTCAATTTAATTACCATAAGTATTCACTTAATTATTCCAATTCCATAAGTATTCACTTATTTATGATATAAATAAAATTAAGCTTCTCACAACTAGCTCGTATCCCAATTACATCCGAGATTCTTATTCAAATTCAAAGGGTCCTTGTTCTCGTAAGAACTCTTAAAAAAATCACCAATTCTCATAAGTTTAATTTATTGCTGACTACACACCTTGTCTTAAAACAGTTGTAACTCACTCTACAGAAATCCAATCATTAGTGAGTCTATCATTCCACTGAAGGACCCTCTGTCTCCACTGTACTTCTCTTACGTCGGTACTAAGTTTACTTAACCATGTCGCTCTTTATTCACCGTCGGTCTCTGACCGATTCTTATGTGAATAACCTAGGAACTGCATTTACTTTATTATTTCTAAATCAAAAGAGTTTACAGTTTAAAACCATTTGTAAGATTAATTTATGAGCAAAACATCATGCTCCTCCAAATATGGTAACCATCGTTCACACCATTTCACATTGCTCCAACGACTGAAATTTTTTTTCCTCCAATTTTACATATGGGTATTTCCATACCCAACTCTAAGCCAAAGCTTCTGAGCCTTCGACTTCCTTTAAGTGAAACTACACTATTTACGTCTAGCTCAATTTCAATGTATGGTCCTCATCAAAGACCTCTTAAGCCTTTTCCCCATCTAACTTCATTGGGTAATTCAAGTTTAGCACCATTCTCTACTATAGCAGTACATAAATAACTATAGCTACTATTCTATAGTAGTCATTGCAGCAATCCATGATAATGCCGCAAGGAAAATGAACTTTACCGCGGTCCTCATTTCCAACATCAACTTACAACTCTAACTAATCCCCGCGTCCTGCTGCCCTCACAATGGACCTCCATTGTCGCCCTTCGTTGATTAGCACACGAATATTGAACGAGCGCATAAAAGATTTACTATATTCTTACATAATGGTTGGAGAACGAAATCTCACAAGAGGATATCAATAATCCTAATCATAAGGCTCTATATCATATCAAAAGCAACGTAAAAAGTGTCGTAAGTCCACACAGATTCCTAAGGACACTAGAACCTGATGCTCTGATACCTTGCCTAATAAAATACCGGGCGATCACTCCTATATCAAATTAAGATAAGAGTCTCATATGGTTCATTATTAGCATCATTGTCGAAAACCAATGTAATTACTAATATCCTATTAGGCCAAAGTTAAAATTTTAATTAAATAATCTTTTTAAACCAAACCATTCAACCAAAACAATTACAACAGTTTATAAGCAGCAATTGAAGTGAAATAAAATAAAATAATCGAACACTCGGTAAAATAATACAACCAAATCGAATGACACACTAAAAGGTGATAAAGGAATAAATGAGTACAGTTGGGCCATAAGTCCGAATGTTTCTACAATACGTCCTATCTAGATATCAATGATAGAAGCATCTACAATAAACCTGCTTGCATCCACAGCTACTGCAGTAAATGTCTGACTCGAAGGAATCATCATCCAAGAATCCCTGTGTCTGGACACCTATATATATATAGATATAGCAAGAGAGGGGAAAATATAGAAAACGGATCAGAGCCCGAGTTTTAAAAACATTTTAGCAAGTGCTTAAAATCCATATTTTAAAATATGATATTTCACATATCTAAACTGGTATCGCTCTCACGTTGGATACACCTCGCCCCTCTTCTAATAGTGCACCACTATCGCATACCTTTTAAACAACCTATTTAAGCAACCCTGCCTAATTAATGTATTTACCCATATTCTAATAATACTCATAGATCAAGTACTAAGGACTAAAGTTGTCCCCATTCCCAACATTGCGTTACATTCGTGCTTGGGGTGTCTCGCGAAGTGAAATTCGAACAAAGAACCCCCTGATACAGTACTACGCGATAATATTGATCGTCGGGATCCATTAGGCCCTCATTACATACCACATCTTATACCATCCTGTATATATATATATATATATATATATATATATATAGTTCTCATTAGAACCTATTATTCATAATCACATAAGTCTGAATATTCATTTACCGGAAGTAATATCACACTTTATTCATTCTTTTTCCTTATTATACAAGGTTACGTAATAGGATCTCTTATCTCATATATATATATATCAATATACTATTCGCAACAAGCATAATAATCCATCCACCGAGTTATAATATAAGTAACTTAGTCATTATCATTTACTAAGCATCCGTGGATTATCTCAAGTACACATATATATTAATCTCAATACATATGTCCATATTTGGCAACCATAGGCTTAACAATGGTGAACACATACTCTGCTATCAAATCTAAGTACATGTCGTACTGAAGGATCACATGTTCCACATCACTCAGGAATTGTATCAACAAATCACACATTTTGGAGGCGAATATTGTTCCAAGCCTATGGGCTATGAACATACCTACGCACCCATATAACCATCATCACTATCATTCTCTCAGATAGTCCATACCTAGGTTCCATGTTCTAAGGTACCAAATCTAAAATCTCCCCGAAGGCAACACAGGATAAGATTTTCCTCTTTCGAACACCAACCTCCCGTGATAACAAGTATGGTAGGTATATCATACACATACTAAACAATAATATATGTACACATTCCACCCATATAAATATAACATTAGTGAGGTATTCACACAACCATATTATAACGATAGGTATTTATCCCACCTATATATAATCCACATGGCTATTCATTTAACACGTGTATATAATAACATTCGGGCATACGCACAACCTGTATAATAATCCCCTACTTGGTATATTTATATCTCGAATATTCTATGCATTTATCAATTTTGACTAATCCCCAATATATTATTTCCGGGCTTTTCTCACCGCCCAATGACAATACCAACAACATCGATATATTTATTCGTCTCATGATATATATACTCTAACGACGTCATATATATATAATAAATATATCTCTTCTCAATATATTATGGCTATAATTTCCAAACTCTTATAGAGATAGCCAATAACCTCGAATATTTCCATTAGTAATAATATAAGCAGTCATACACTTGAAATATTACCCCAATACATACTCTCTTATTTAATATTCAAATCACACCTAAATACGTCTTTAAGTATGATTCCTCACGAACACCCCTATTTGGGTTAATCTTGAATTTTACTTTCAACTAACCCAAGGTACACGCCTTACTCAAACAAATTATTTAAAAGTCCCCACACTATTTTTACCAACCCCAAATATTTATCTCTAAACAATTCTGGCCTTTATTTTTCCAATTTTTGGTTTGATTTCCGAGTTAAAGATTTCAACCTCGGAACTGTTTTCTTAGAAAAATCATATCAAATAAAATAAAATCAGAAAAATACGCGATCGGCTCCCACACGAGCATATCGAAAATATCTACAACTTCTATATTTTGGTCAAGAGCTGAATCGGCTCTATTCCTAGCCGAAACTGTTTGGAAGTGATGCTGGTCACTATTCACCTTTTTCTCCAAACATCCAAACCTCCATTAAAGCACCTCCAAGATTTTTATCTCATCTCTCATTATCATCCAACCTCAAAAAACCATAAATACACATGTAAAAAGGATTCTAATCATCCTAGAACCCATAACCAACCATTAATTACAATTAATTCTTAAGTTTTGTAATTGGGCATAAATCGAGTTTTATCCGTTTAATCTTCCAAAAACCCATTTGATATAGGCAAATTTCAACCCAAAAATCTTTATAGTTTTACACCAATTATAATATGAGAAATAAATACCCTAAATCATAAAGCAAGTTAAACACTTGCCTCGTGGATTAAATCCGACGACCCCGAGTCGAATCCCACGAAGTTTTGGTCGAACATCCCTTTCTTCCTTCTTCTATTCTCTTCTTTCTCTTCTCTTCTATTTATCTCTTTTAGATCTTATTTTGGGGAAGAAATGGTTGCCCTTGGGTCTTAAATCCTGAAATTGGTTGTGTACCCAATTGTAAAATGGCTCATGTACTCATTTACGAGTCCCCACTAGTCCAAAAATACCCAAAACCTAAAAACTACCCCCGATACTCTATTTTGACTATCTCGGCCATTACAAACCCAATGGCATATTCAAAATTTCCATCCGAGTCACTTAACTAAAATTCACTAATTAGACTCAACACGTTCAATACGCGTGTTTTCCAATTTAAAATATTTCCCATTGTGACTTTACCCAACTGTGACATGTAATAAAAATAATCTACTCCAATATTTAGTCGCGTAAGAGAATATAATCCATATAAATATTAATCCGACACTTGAAAACTAATATTTACTATTCACTTTATAATATTAAATTTATTTAATTTCACTCATTAATCCTAGAATTACTATTCATAATATTTCCTCAAATTACCAAATTACATCCACAGTGTAATTTAAATATCTTTAAAAGTACGGGGTATTACATGGACCTTCATGCTATGGGACCATATGTAGTTGAGTCCAACTGGCACCTGGAAGTGGTCATGAAGATGGGTTGAGTCTCGTCCAGACAAGACAACACTTATGTATATCAATCAATCCCAAGACCTTAGTCTTCAATGAGATTGAGAGCCTGAGCTATATACTTGTGACACCCCATCAAATAAAATATAGGGTGATCAGGCCTTTATAAAATGAAAATAGGTTTCTCATATGGTTCGTTCTTAGCATCACTATCGAGAACTAATTTTTTTTATAACTAACCACCTAATAGTTAATTGAACCGGTGACAAATTTTATCTTTCAATTAAACAAGATAAATAAACAGTTCGACAACTAAAACAACATTTTCAATATACTAGAATCCAAACCTTCATAATATGTAAATGAATCAAAGTCATGCCGAATAAATCATCGGCTAAAAACCACAACCAAGTAATATTCATAATTAACAGCTAAGCAAATCTAATACAAAACTAAAACTAAAATGCTGACAACATGACAATATACGAGATACAAGAATGAGATCCTATACTCGATATGAATGAAAGAATCGGCTACTCAAACCCTGTCAGCATCCACAGTGCTACAACTCCGCGTCCCTGGAATGACATCAAGTATGGCCTTCGTGTGACTAGACACCTAAAAGATTTTGAAAATATTTTTATAGCAAGAGTTAGTACTCAAGACATTTTGAAAACATTTAACAAGTAATTTATCGCAATTAAAATCGGTTATTGACTACACATGTTAGGTTCACACACACTCCCTTGAGTTTCCTCACCTCTCATCTAATGTCCACCCCTAACATTCTATACTTAGCCCACCTAGCTATCATACCCAATCTATCTCGACAAAAGTGTATAAACGATCTTATAGATGGTCTACTTTCCCGTAACGGCCATACATCACTCTTCATTATTAACATTTCTCTCATACTATTCTGTTTTCATATAACATTCACATATGTTAGTTAAATCACTAAAATCAAGACCCCCTACTTAAATCATATAACATTTCATATCTATCACAATTCAACTTCCATAATTGAGTTTCACTACTTAATTTACTATAGATATTACCAATCTATTTTTAATCTTGCAATTAAGTTTCTCTCTACTTAATTTACGATTTAGATGTATATATATATACATTCATACATACATACATACATACATACATATATATATATATATATATATATATATATATATATATATATATATATATATATATATATATATATATACTAGGGTGTACCCGTGCCGATGGCACGGGTGTAAAAACATTTTGTGTTGTGCTCTTCGTGATTGATAAAAAAATTATATCATTGCCTGTTGTGTCATATTTTATCATAATTATTTTGGTCACGTTTATTTCAGAGAAAAAATTACTGAAAAAAGATTTTGTTTTGAACCGCTTTTACTCGGATACTGTTAGTGATTGGTAAAAAAAAATATCATTCCACGTCGTGTTGTGTCGTAGTGTGGCATGCCTTGTTAATTTTTATCGGGTTCATTTTTAATTAATTGAGACTTTTTTAGGGTCAATTATTAAATAGTCCCTACTATAAATATATATTTTTTTAAAAGGACACATATTTTTAGTTTAACCCATTAAGTCCCTCAAGCACTCAATATCCTCTTATTTTTAGAGGTCCGCGCCAGCGGCACTCCCTATCCAAAATATGTGGCAAAGGACTTTTTGAGGAAAAATAAAAAAGTTTGGACTAAATGGGTATTAAAAAATGTCCGAGGGACTATTTGGTATATGTCCCATTTTTTTATATTGTTTTTACTCGGGGCATGTTGAAGATACATAAAAATGATGAATATTATATTTCTATTCGAATCATGAATATATGCTCATAATTACTTGTCTTTTCGTGTCCAGGTCGAAAATTGTTTGTTACAATTACTTTAATCTACTAACACATCTTGTACACTAACCTCCCTCACCCATAACATATCGAAAATGATAGAATTGAAATAATGTTACATAATATATAATAAACTTTTTATAAAATTAAAAATTTTAAAAAGGTAGTTACATCAAAATTCTGAGACCTAGTACCGTTTCTTGTCATATTTATTGTGTTTTATTTAGTTTATAGTTTATTAACGTGTCGTGTTCGATGCAGGACATGTTCATGTCTGATTAAAAAAATGTATCATTGATCACCTACGTGCCCAAAAACTCTTGTGATGTCAACCCCAAACACAAATCAACACTTTCAACTACAATTTTAAAAGTAAAATTAATAATGATAATAATTCACTATATCAACTTATAATTCTAAAAAAATGAAGGGAAACTTTATATGTTCCGCCAATTTGTACCGCCTGGGAACCGCATCCTTTTTTCTTTTTTTTTCTAGTTTCTTATACTTTAATTTTTATATAGAAATAGTTTTTATATTTAAAAAAAATATAGTTTTTCTATTGTTATAAAAACAAAAGTTTTTTTAATTAAAAAGAAATAGTTTTTCAATTAAAAAAAACATTTTTTTTTAATTAGAACTTAACAATTTTTTATTAATTTTTCTTTTCATAAATAAAAATAAACTATGTTTATTAACATGGTGATATCGCGATTGATTACTTCCGCTAGCGAGAATTCGTATTCCAAGTCCCATATCATTTGTTGAATGTGGATCCGCGCCAACGGTACTAATTTATCACGATATTTTTTCAATAAAAAAATATCGCGATTAATTTGGGTCCGCGCCAGCGGCACAAACATTTGCGGACCGAAATCACTTGATGAATGTGGGTCCGCGCCAGCGGCACTAATTAATCGCGATATTTTTTCAATAAAAAATATCGCGATTAATTAGTGCCACTGGCGCGGACCCACATTCCCGGTCCCAAATCATTTATTGAATGTGGTTCCGCGCCAGCGGCACAAATTAATCGCGATATTTTTTTCAATAAAATATCGTGATTAATTAGTGTCGCTGGCGCGAACTCACATTCTCAGACCAAAATCATTTGTTGAATATGGGTCCACGCCGGCGGCACTAATTAATCGTGATATTTTATTGAAAAAAATATCGCGATTAATTTGTGTCGCTGACGCAGACCCACATTCAATAAATAATTTGGGTCCGGGAATGTGGATCCGCGTCAGCGGCACTTATTAATCGCGATATTTTTTATTGAAAAAATATCGCGATTAATTAGTGCCGCTGACGCGATCCCCATCAATGCGGTCCAATGGGGTTCATGTAGAACCACTCAAAAATGAAAGCCAACTAAATTTTTTGAAACCAACATTAATTAAAGACATCTGCTTTCTTCCTTTATTAAACCACGTTGTCCCATCTGAGAGAGAGATAAAGATTACAACACTCCCAATCAAAGTAAGTAGTCATACATAATCAAATTACCAAGCTGTCACCTAGCTAGATCTCTAGACCTCCTATAGATTATTCGCATATCTATTCTACATCTAAGTTGGCAGAACAACCCACTCCATAGATTTATATCTTTTCAGATAATGGTTCCTTGAGCTTCATTCCAAACAAACATATTTATAGCTTCATCCCCACCATATTTTATTAGAAAGAAACAAAAAAAAATCAATTACATAAATTAAATTAACATAAATCAAGCATGAAAAACGAATATGAAATTAAATGACATATATAAAAAAAACCTAGTTAAAAAACATACTCACATAATTAGTATGATGTTTAACAAATAATAGATAAAATCACGTATGCATAAAAAAACCAAAAGGGGCGAAGCCGGAAAAACCACAGTGAAAAAACTTGTGTATTTCTTGAGCATAATAGTGAAAAAATCAATAGACTTCAACTTATTAAAAATTGTTATCAGTAACGTATGGGGCATTGTATACAATAATTCACAAATAGTAAAATTTGGTTTTCAAAAATAGTAAAAAAAATGCTTAAATATAAGAAAACGCAAATGTCATTTGATAAAAAGTAAAAATAAAAACTATAACAATAAATATTTCAACTAAGTAATTTTGTTTAAATTTTATTCTCTAAAAAATAAGTGATCAAAAACATTTCTTCATGAATTTGAAAGAAATCAAAAAACAAAATTTGACACCATAATTTATACTCACCACACATGTTTGCATATCAAAGCTTTACCATTGAGATATAATTTGATAATAATAACAAAGAAATTAGACACCCACTTGAAAGAATGTAAATAGAACTAAGTACACATCCACATATAAAAATCTTCAGGCCAGGTTGCACTAAATCTACTACTAATGTATATAAAGAATTGAGATAGAACCTTTAAAACGTCTTTAATAGAAATGTAACAACAAACCAAATAGATAGAACCTAAAAAAAGTGCTTAATAGAAATATTAAACAATTTTTAACCAAAGAATCCACTGAAATAAAAAATCTAACAGCAACCCAAATTTGTTCTCAGGTTTCTCAACAACTAAAAATAAGTAATCCAATATCATAATGGAATTGAAACTAAATAAACCAACCTCGCATGTGTTTGTAAACATGAGGTGAGAAAATTTCTCTATTAGTTACATAGCAAAATTTCTAATCTACTATAATATTAACAAAGAAAAAGGCATGTCTCTTTCCTGTCTTTTGTTCTGCTCTAATTTCTTCAAATCCATCACCACATAAACTATCTTCAAAAAATCCCAATACAACAATAGTTTAATAGAGTTTTTATCTCCTTAAAAAGGAGTTCGGAGAGGAGATAAGATCCTGAGATGGGGTTTAGAAAAATGGCCATCGTCATGGTCTGTGTGCGAGCATCGAGAGAAAGAGGGAGATGGAAGGGAAGGGGTGGTTATTTGGGTTTCTATAAATTGGTTTGAGATAGATGTCCATCTCCTTCTATTTCCCTATCCGTTCTCTGTATTCCCAAGTTCCAAACCCTGTACACACAACATATATGAATGTGAGTATAGTAAATTTTTACCATTGAAATTTGAAACAAAATTGCCAAGGGAAGCAGAGTTATGGGGAAAAAACTATTGAAACATATCAAATATGGGAAAACAGATCAAACAGTTCTAAACAAAATTGCAAAGCAACACCATGGTAGTAAACTAAATCTTGGAAAAAAAGATTAAACAAATCTGGGGCAAAAATAGCTCAAACAAATCAATTTTTTCCCATTGAAATCACATAGGGACCCAATTACAGTGCCCTCTCTTACATGCCTGTGTAAGTTTGAAGATTTCTCACTTAACCAAGAACATCTTCATCTTTGAGAAACTCTCTTCAATCGTCGGTTAGCAACCTGTTGCAAAAAAACATATATATCAAATTTTTATGATGAAGCAAGAATATAAAGTACAGTTGTTGAATATTAATGGAGGAGGTTCAGAATCGAAATTGCGAAGAAGTCGATTTTCTCAATGATATAGTGCAAGGTGAGTGAATATATATATAGTTTCAGGTAACCCCCTTATGTTGCTAATTTTCTTGATAACAAACTTATTTTTGTTTACAGACTATATGTGCTCAGTGTAGCTGTGTATGTGAGTCGAGAAACCAAAACCCCATATCAGTTTAACAGTTTTCGGTCCAACTGTCCTACACCACCAGATATACTTCATATATGGGTTATCAACCCGAGATGATAATAGAAATGATAAACAAAATTATCAAAACGTTTGCATGAGAAGAACGGTACAGAAAATATGCTGAAATACACGAACTGAGAGAGAGTGTTGTAGTGAGGAGATAACTATTGTTGGATTGTCAGGGGTAGAGTGAGAAATTGGTTTACAGAGCACATGGCTCGAGGTCTTAGATCTCAAACTTTGAATCTCAACACATGGTTCGTTTGGGACCCTTAGATTTAAACACATGATTCGTTTGGCAAAAGTTGCATGACGTGGAAAAAATTGTATGACGTGGCTATATGATGTTGCAAAACTTGTATGATGTGACAAAACACCCTCCTGCTTTATTATATATATATATAATATAACTTGGTTTTTGAAAATATACACATTTTTAACGGTGCAGATTGATGCCACCTCCTTACATATTTGTACACATTTTAATCGTTCAGATCACATCCCTTTTTTTACAAGTCTACTCCTAAATTATTTAGTTTCCCCCTCTTTTTGTCCTTATCAAACTTACCCTTAAATTCAAAAATTGGGGTATTATGGTAATCTTGTCCCAATTGACACACAGAGGCCCATCTCTCTCTCTTGATCGAGCTCATTTCTCAAAAATTTTACACACTCAGCTCCATACTCTCTCTCTCTCTCTCTCTCTCTCTCTCTCTCTCTCTCTCTCTCTCTCTCTCTCTCTCTCCCCCTCATTTCGCAAAACTACACGGACGCCAGTAACTCAGTGCAGAAGCACGCCGACTGATTTTGGACACGCAACGACATCTCTCTCTCTCTCTTAGACCATGTTATTTTAGTTTTTTTTTTCGTTTCTAATTTTCCTTCTCAGATCTAACCTGACACGTATATGTTTTTTTTTTTTTTTTTTGCAGAAACCCATTTCGAAAGCATTGTAGATCTGAGATTGTTATGACCCATTTGGGAACCATTGTAGATCCAACCCAATGTACACTCTCCCTCTGGATTTGGTTTGTTTTTGGGTTTTTATATTTGGTTTCTTTTTAATGGTTTTGTACCAATTAGCTTCAGGAGGTTGTAAAAACATGGAATATCCATGCTACATGATCTCACAATGTGTGGACTTTATTGCATCTGACACTAAAAGTAACAATTATTGATGTTTATACCTAATAATGGTATTGATGTTTGACTTCACAATAGAAATTTTATGTTTATTTTTGCAGGTATTAATTTAATGCTAATATTTATAGGTATTAATTTGATGTTTATTTTTGTTTTGTAGGTACTAATTTGATGTTTATTTTATTTTGTAGGTATTAATTTGATGTTCTTTCTAGCCTCTCTCTCAAGCATATCCTCAAAATTTTCTTTGTTGCATTTATCCTTTTGCTTTTTCATATCTTTGGTATCTTTCATATTCGTACTCATTTTTGGTATCTTTCATTTTGTAGGTATTCATTTGATCCTTTTTCTTTTTACATCTTCGTTTAAAATCACATTTTAGGGGGTTAATTCGAGGGCTTTTTTCTTTTGTTCATATTGTTATTTCATATTTCTTTTGTTTTATGGGTCGCAAAATCAGGTATTCTATTATCTATTGTGTATCAAACTCAGTTTTATGTTTGGTTCATAGATTATAATGTATATTTGGTTCATAGGTATACATGTATATTTGGAGTTTGAACTTATTTCTTAGCTTCGGAGTTTTATGGTTAAAATATTTTTGGTGTCACGAGTACACTATCTCTCTTAAGAAAATAGACATCTACTCTCCCCCTCACTTTAATTTGTGTAAAATAATCAAAGATTTAATTTTGGATTTAATTTGGTTTTGTTTATTCATAAACAAAGCTTTAAATGTATATTTGGTTTGGTTTAGTCATAAATAAAGCTTTAATTTTGTTTATAGATAGTTATACCTGTATATTTGGTTCAGTTTGTTCATATTGGTTCGATTTGTACATATATAGCTATATATATTTGGTGCAGTTTGTTCGTATTTGTTCGAGTTGTTCATAAATAACTATATATATAGAGAAAAGCTTTAATTCATAAATTCATTCTCTTATAATCAGGTTGTCGCGAGCTATGTTTTGAGCGGCCTGAGAGCCTCTAATGCACGAGATAGATAAAATCGCTGACTGAGCACAACTGGCAAGGTGAATCCACTTCCTGGCTGCGAAACACTTCTAGATGAAGTTGATCGAATAAACAAGGCGAAGCCACTGGTTCAGTTTGTTCATGAGCATATATTTAATTTGGTTTATATTGTGATATACCTGTATAATTTGTTTCACTTTGCTCATATTGGTTCTGTTTGTTCATATATAATTATATATGTAGAGCAGAGCTTTAATTTGGTTCATGTTATAGAGATGAGATTTTGGTTTGTTCATGAGATTCAGTTAATATATTTCTTCTCATATAATATGGTGGTCTCCAGCAATGTTTTGAGCGGCCTAGGAGCCTCTAATTAGTTCGTATTTGGTTAGGTTTGTTCATAAGCATAGATTTATTTTGGTTAACATATAGTTATACCTTTATATTTGGTTCATTTTCTCCATTCCTATCTTTCGATGCCATTGAAGTAATATATGTTCAGTATACTGCAACTATGACTGCATTGCAACATATTACAACAGATTCAAGTATGCTCAAATGCACTTAGCGAATTGAGTTTAATCACGTATTGAACATATTGCATACCCTTATAACTATATTGCAGCAGATTCAGGTATGCTCAAATGCACTTAGTACCCTCACCTTAATGTATGTTCAAGTTCATTTGTTGAATCTGCTAAGTGCATTTGAGCATTTGAGCAGATTCAACATTTTAACATGTTGCAATAGTCCCCTCGCCTTAAGGCTGATGCGATTCAACAGTTGAGGTATTTAATACACGTTTTTTGCCTCTTAACTAGCTATCATTTTTTTATACACATTTTTGGATTTGGAGTTTATTTATCTCTCTCCATCTATGTGGGTTTTAAGTAGCTAAATTTTAGAATTAGGATTTTGTGCCTGCATTATATTAGACATAAATAGGTTTGGTTCACATGATTATTTTTTGCCTATACAATAGGATGTCTTGATTCTTATTGATAACAAAATTCCTTACATATATGGCTTATAACTGAAATTCTGAGTTTATACGTATAACTTATAATAGAGTTTAGATGTATATTGGTTAGGGGTTCACGTGTGCATTTCTTGGTGGACTGTTCTTGGATACTCTCTCGATTTGAAACCTAAATGCAACAGATAAACTGAAGCATATACACTACAATGTTCAGCAACTGATACACTGCAGAGATCAGTCCATCCCGGTGTGGCTGTCCTCAAATGTGATTTCTCTTCGTTGTGTTTTGGGTTATTCTTTAGTTTCAGGTTATATTAATTTGTAAAAATATGCATCTACTAATATATATACATGTATTGTTCATGCAGCTAGAGGATCGAAAGCCTTTATATTGTGATTCCAAGGAGATTTCTTAAGTAAAACTAGATGATGGAAATCACACATTTGAGGTGTGCATCAATAAGTCTCATGGAGACGGCTGTGCTAGCTATAACTAGATTGTTAGTTAAGAAACCTTCTAATACCTTTTTCAATTAAACATATATAAGTTGAGCCATATTATTATTAGTAGTAATCTATTTATTTAGCGTATTGAAACTAATTGATTTATGTTGCTATTGTTCGTAGGTCCTTACTTATGTTAATTAAGCCATTTTCCACCATTGCTCATACGGTATTCGATACTAACAATTTCATGAAGTTATTGTATCTTGCACATTGTCAACAAATGCTCAGATTGAGAGTAATCGTATACATGAAACTAAAGTAAATCCATTTTCTTTAGGAGTTCTAATGTATTATTTAGGTGATTACTTTAAGTGTTCATTGAATTCTTGCACATCTTGAAATTACAGGTACCTCAAACTTTAAGATTCGTAATGGATGGAGAAATGCCAAACTATTTGCTCGCAATGGATTTTATTTGTTATGATACGTTACATCACGTCCTAAGGTCTCTATTATGATTTTTTCATGCATAATATATATTCTAATTTGTTATGTTCTGTCATATTGCTCTGTTATAGAGCAGCAAAGCTATTGTATGTAATATATATGTAAAACAGTTGTTGCTGTTATACATATATTATATACAACAATAGCTGTTGTATATAATATATGTATAACAATAACAGTAGTTTTACATATATCATATACAACAACAGCTGTTGTATATAATATATGTATAACATCATAGTTGTTGTATATTGGATTCGAGTTCCTTTTCTTGATTTATTGTGTATTGTAGAGCTTAAAGAGATGGATTGAAAGATAATTAATTTTCTTGATTGTGGCCAGCTGATTCGGTATTGTAGATGTTTTGGTATGCAACTTATTTGGTGGGCAGCTATTTCGGTATACTGATTTGGTATACACCTGATTCGGTAAGAATTATGTATGTCTCCTTAGTTTTGAGATATTTATTTAGTGTATTGAAGATGTTTATATTTGATATAAACGATTGGATGTATGAATTTTTCTCGATGTTTTTAGCTGACATGATCCATCTCATAATTGACAAATTTTATATGAGTAGACAATTGAACCTTTATCTATCAAAAGTTGTAAAGAGTTAATTGAAAATGTATTGTTTCTCCCTCCCCTCTTTCTATTTTTTATCGAACATTTTGTGTGCTGGGAAAAAGATATTTATTAGAGGTTATTTAGGTTTTTTTTTACACAGTTGATGGTGGTTATGGAACATGAAGCTGGTGGGGATGGTTTTGGGTGTGTGAATATATAGGTGTGTTTGGAATAGTATATGGAGGTGGTGTTTAATTATGTATGGTTTGCAAATATGAATAATATAGAATATATCTTGGGGGTTCTTTTGGGAATTTCATATTGATAATGATGTTTTTGCCTAAATTTTCTAAACTGTTACACTTCTTTGCATTCTATATAAAATGCTGGATACCTTTTGTAGGTATGATTCTGAAAGCATTAATTTTTCTTACAAGTTGCCTATGAAGAACACTCTACAAAATCACATTTATTTCACCCGGCATTGAGGTTACATCCAACAATGCAACTTCTCTTACTGTTGCATCAATAGTACTTGAAGAGGTTGATTCCAAGTATTCTGCGAGGCTATTGAGGAACTCCAAATTGTTGTTTCGATTCGGAGATAAGTATAGAGGATCTTACCAGGATTCTTGCCTTTCTACTGCTCCTACTCAGGATATCAGGATAAGTTATTATGGGTCACTACATTATTACACATGGTAAGTGGAGATTCCACCTACTTGAACTATGTCTCAGGCAATCAAGGATGGAGTCATGATGCGTTAGAGTTCAGTTGGGATAGCAAATTTTCTGGGGCTCAAACACTACTATAAATTTTCTGAATCAATTATGCGCATCGATGTCAGGAAGTAGCTCTGTGCAGATTCAAACAACCCCTGGTGGACTTCTATACACTAGAGATAACACTAACTTATAGTACGTTACAAGTGCATCTATGGTATTCCCAATCTACTCCAAGATCTTAAATTCAGCTCATATTAGAGGGGTGCATTATGGTTATGTTAATTTCCCCACCTTTCAAATCAAAGACTTTGTAAGATCACAGGTGGGCTACATACTATGAAACAACCCCATGAAAAGTTCATACATGGTAGGCTTTGGGAGCAAATTCCCATTGCAGTTACACCATAGTGGTGCATCGATTCCTTTCAGGAAGATTCACCCAACTATGGTAGGTTGCAATGAGGGTCATTCTGCAAGGTACTCTTCCAGCAAACCGAATCCAACACTCACATGGGTGAAATTGAGGGGCCCAATTCTGATTACCAGTTCAACGATGTCGAATCAGATTACTCTTCACTTTTAAACAACTACCTATATGAATGTTGCTTTTGTGGGATCAGTGGCTGCTTTAGTTGGTGGTGATAGCATAAAAGTGTATATGATGTGGTACTATTGTGTAATAGACTACTATATAATACCAAGACTCTCAAAAGGATGTTATTTGATGTGGTATTATTTTATTGATTATGAGAAATGTCTCTTAAAAAAATTATCACTTTTATTTGCCCTTCATAGATTGTTCGTATTTCTCACTTTGATTGTCTTCATGTGTTGCAATCTACACGATCTAGAGGAACTGTTTGATGAAATAATCAAGAGACCATGTGGTCTACATTGGTATAAATCATAGTAAAATTTCCATGAATTTGGGGATGAAGCAACTCCTCTCAAATATTAAAGATATATTACAACACGTAGTCTATGCTTGATTTCATTATTTTTATGTATTTTGATGTGTTTCATGCATTTTTATAATATAAATATGATTATGATAACTAAATAGGAACGCTGATTTACTAAGTTTATTTTTATTATTTGTAAAATATATGAATTTGGAATTACGGTTTCTTCTCTCTCTTGCTTTCTCATTTTCACTCTCCTACTTTCCATTAATCAGTGCTCTTCATCGTTTTTCATTATAGGATTATTTGTATTTTTATATGGGATATACCATACTTGAAAGATTTTGCTTCTTTCAGATGGGTTTATCAAATGTGAATTAATTTTTTTACTGTGTAAATATGTTAGTTGTTTGTTTCGGGGTATTTTTTGAAAAATTTAAATTTTTTTCCAGAAACTTTTTAAATGGCCTATCCTTGGTTTCTTTAAGGTTGAATAAAAATGTAATGGTACAAAATTTATCATGCTTTTGTGACAGTATTATGAACTGCAAATGAACTAAAGAAGTGCTTACTTTATAGTAAGTACTTTAGGTTTCCTATATATTTAATACTTGCGGTATGTTATTGCCTTTTTTTTTCTTTCCATTCTTTTGTATAGTTTTTGATAAAAAAAAAAGTAATGCCCTTTCATGTATATATTAGTTGGTGTCAAATGTTTTGGGGTTTGTTTATTATTTATATTATACACGCTTTTATACTTTTCAAAATTATCTACGTGTTTATATGGTGTTATACGATAGTTAAGAATTAGTATGAGATTCATGATGGATTAAAACGATGAATAAACACATGAAATTAGATGAATTTTTTAAAATTTTTTACAATTATGTGTAGTAAAAAAACTTACTTAATAGGTTCATACAGTGGTGAATATACGTATAAAAACACGGTGTCGTTGTATATATGTAAAAAAAATTCAAAAATTTTCCATTTTTTTCAAATTAATAGGTTCGTATCATAGGTTATTTAAAATGAAATTATATGTTACGAACTAAATAAGATGTATGGTCCTATCAACGATGTACACTTTTGAATATTAGTGTCGATAAAATAATTTTGAAAAAAATATATGTCCTTCAAAAAAATTCCCCACGATTGATATTTTGAAAAATTATATAATAATACAAAACTTTTAGGACTTTATCACATGATTCATACCCGGGAGAATTGTCATCTTGCTTTGAGGCACGTGCACAACTCTGGAAATTATGACCAATTTTTATAAAATTACACTTTGTTTTGTTGGGGAATGAAATTTTTTTCGTTTTGCAATTACGTACTTTGGAAATTTTTGCCGTTTTTCGATTATGCACTTTGGAAAATTTTCGTCAAGCCTTTAGGCACGGGCATACGCTAGTGTGTGTGTGTGTATATATATATATATATATATATATATATATATATATATATATATATATATATATATCTTCTACCAGTCTACTTTTACACATAAGTAGAATATCATGAAGTATATATTTCACACACAATATATACTCTAAGGATTATTAATCTAGATAATCATTGACCCTAATCATCCTGTCATTTACATTGGTTCGGATATCCCTCGACCCCAAAGTAAATGTTATGCATATGTATATTGGTCCGGATAATCATCGACCCCAATATTATTCATTTTTGAGTTTGTGCGAATAATCATCGATCCCAAATCTAGCTTTCATGTATTGGTCTGGATACTCATCAACCCAATACAAAATTAATTCCACTTTAGGTATATATTTTTCGCACACAATATATACTATAAACACATACTTTATAATAATCTCCTTGTATCTTAGGGGTTAGTGGCTCGGAATCCTACCTCGATCACCAATAGTGATTTATATCTCTTGACTCAGAATTGTACCTCTATCACCAAGAGTCATTGATTATATTGGCTCGGAATCACACCTCGATCACGAATACATATATGAAAATTTAAATATTCACACAACCCCATAACACATGTTAGTACGTGGTATATATCTCTCGCATACTATCCGTACTATTTACATTACGATTTATCTCTCTATCGTATATAAAGGACTGTTTACACAACTCTAGGGTCCTAGTTACTCCCTTATTATATAAATTCATAAGTTACCATCTTTAACCTACTGATATACATGTTGAATTGATGTTTACTCTCTCTCCGTAGCGCAATTCCCAAATTTCCCTATCTATCTCTCAATCGGTTATCCCTTCCAGTCCATGCAGTAAGTCCTACACACAATGACCTTAATGGACATTAACTATGCCCTACTGGTCTTTATCAAGTCCCTACATAGGTATAATATCACTCCTAAGGTTCCCCTCCTATGTTGGAAATTGGAGGAAACTCAACAAACAAGAGAACCCAAATTCTACCTAAGTCTAACAATCAAAGGATTTGGTCGATTGATCGACTCCATCAGATCATTTGACATTCAAGGGTCAATCAATCGATCAAACAAGTGCATCTTCATCTTGTTTTATTTTTCACCCTTTCTGATTTACTCAAATCCCATAATTCTTCACCAAATTCCCATCCAATTATTCCTAACTATTTCTACATGAGTTAGGATGATTTCTAATGTTTTAAACACATTAAAACTTCATCGAAATCAATCAAGAATGAATCAAACCCTTGGGTGCTATGGTTTGTTGAGAGGTTGTAGTTATTAGGGATTTAATATCACATTTGGGTGCTATGGTTTCAGATTGGTGTGTGGTGCTTGAGGACAACTTTGAATGTTGGATGTGGTATTCTTTATTCGTATGGATAATACTATTTTACTTGAGTTTTAATCCTAATCCCTACAAACCCCAATATTGCATTTTGCTTTGTGAACCAGAGCACTTGCCGAAGTGTTTCATCATATTTTTTTTTACTTATACTACTGTTTTGTGATGATTTTATAGTTGTTTTATCAGCTGCAGTCGATTTTTAATCATTTGTATTGAATCATTTTAGGTTTTTTCGAAACCTAGACCTATTGAATCTTCTCGGCTATAATCGTTTATAAATTGTTGTTATATAATGTATTATAAGGTACACGGGTTTTTAAATCATTTATACATGGTTTTCTTGCCTGTAATCATTTATACATGGTTGTAATCATTTATACATCGTTTATCATTTGGTATATTTAATCATTTGGTATATTAAATCTTCTCGGTTGTTATATCATTTATGCATCGTTTATAATCGTTTGGTATATTGAATCTTCTAGACTGTAATCTTTTGCAGATTTGGTATATCGTTAGGTATACAGGTGTTTTTTAGTAGTCATATCAATTGGATAGAATATGAATTTAACACTCTAGAACTCATATTTTGGTATTTTATCTATGCAATATTTTTTTATTATTGTAGATGCATATTTGAATTACATTCATGGTCAAAGCCCGCGTTTAAAGAAAAATTGGATCTATCTTATTTATCTTCCTATAATTTTGATAAATGTTAAAACTTGACTTGGACCAGATGTGGCACAAGGTGGCAATACACGAATTGTAGATTGCCATTTTTCTATAAAACAATCATTACTGAAGCTATCATTTTTTATCAACTTCCTTAGGGTGATGCTTTCTTCCATTGTCATGGTGTACTACATATGGACCTTCCATTAAAGCTTCTTCTAAATTTTTAATTTAATGTTTACATACTCCAAAAACCATAATTATTACTTAAAAAAATACATTTGTGTTGATGATAGTTTTATATTTATTCTATTTTGGAGGTACATATATATGTACACATTCAATTATCTGTCTAATTAATTTACTAACTATATTGTATGTCTCTGTTTTGTAGGTACATACATCATTAATGCCCCTATTTAAGTGACTCGGGCTCCAAATGCTGAACTGAAATGGAGAGTGACATACCATGTATTGTGATTGGAATTTTGTATGTGTACCTACTTTAACTCTCTTTGACACTTGATATATTACGGCTCATGTTAAAGTAGGTACGCATGGATTTAGATGTGAGAAAATAACTAAGATGTTCATGAGAGTTTAAGTCGGTACACATACAAAACTGAGAAAATATGTGCCGTATTATAACAGGTGTCCAAGAGAGTTAAAGTAGGATTCTATCAGATGAGAAAATAGTGCAGACACCTTAAATGTACATGAGTTAAAGTAGGTACCTGATATCAGGTGTCGACTTTAATCCTACTTTAACTCTCAGCTCCGAGCCACATTATATCAGGTGTTTACTTTTATCCTACTTTAACTCTCAGCTCTGAGCCGCATTATTTGCTCACATGAGCCGAATTATATCAGGTGTCTACTTTAACTCTTGCAAACATATAACGTGGAGAGTTAAATCAGCTGTCCGAATGAGTTAAAGTAGGTACCTGAGTTAAATTAGCATTATACCTGGTTAACTATAACAGCCAGCTCTAAAATAATGATCACACCTGATATAATGTGGCTCAGAGTTGTCTGGTATAGCTAAGATTTTCTCGGGCAAGATGACATTATCTTCAGTATGGATTCACTTGATGTCCATAGATGGCCATACATCTCTTTGCTGTAAGGCAGATTTTTCATGATGGGCTAGAGAACAACATCAAATGCTGTCATTCAATTTATCTTTGCCTGCCTGATCTTTTGTCTAATTGGAATAGTTTCTCACATCACCAAAGTAGTAACTGGAAGTTGAAGAAAGACCAAGAAATTAAGGCTTGTGCAATGGATTTATGGGGAAAAAGTTACATTTATCTTCTCAGAATTTGTGGGAAAAAAGTTTGTTTTTTAAAGATTGGGATTATTTATTTTTGACATTTTGTGGTCTTGATGTTTATTGTACCATACATTGACTCTCCAAGTTTGGAGCCAAAGCATCCACAATATTGCAATTATCTGGGCTGAATTGTTGAGTTCTTACTACTTTTTATAATTTTCTTTGATCTTCTTAATAATTTACAGTATTTTCTTGCTCGAAATTGAAGCAGGTACCAAGCAAAAAACTAGGTTGTTGTATCGTAGGTTGAAACCATGTGTTTGAACCATGTGTTATCTTGATGGTTACATCGATCACTACGTTGGATTTTACATGTTTCTAGTTAAGCTTCTACAAATATATTTTCTTACAATACATTTTATGCTTAGATACAATAACTGTGCAGAATTTTTCCTATGAAACAAAGAATGTTTTTGAAACATGGGAAGCATAAAATTTTGTTTTTGCTTAGTGTTTTGGGTTGACGTGACACGACATTTTTTTGACTTAACGCTAACACACGACTGTGAAAGTGAACTTCATTTTAGTTTCTCACTCCTTCAAGAGTTAACATTATAAGGGTACAAATGGCGCAATGTGAAGGTGGTTGATATTGATGCTCCTAAGCTATATAGTGTATGTTTATATGATTTGGAAGACAGGTTGGTAATTCATGGGGTGTATACAATTGATGACCTTTGGGAAGATTAAAGGAAAAACATTTGTGTAATCAAGATTCTTTCTTTGAGTGTCACAGAATATAAATATTCTGGTTATTCAGGTGTAGACTATACTTCGTATACTCTGTCATCGGTCACCCATGCAACTATTGATTTGTGGCTAAATTTTGATTGGAACACGAAAGATGGATTCTCTTGTGCATACACTTCTTGAAGAGCTCTCCAGTCTGAAATATCTAAAATTGTCTGTGGACACCATTGAGGTATGTTTCCTTCTTTTGTCCCCCATCTCAAATTAAGAGTTGAACTTTCTTTATTAGATGTCTCATATTGAAAGCCATATTTTGAGCATCATGTAACGAATTTCCTGATAGTTAACTATGTTTTGTTAGAGATTATTATTTACAGTAAAATTATTAAAATCTAATTTTTATAAAATGACTCCTAATTTGAGACGAGGGGAGTACCTTTCAATATTTATTGGTGTAAATCATTGATCAAATTTGTGCGTGTATGGTTCTGATTATGTGGCGTCAAATATATATGCGGGTCCTCGTTGAATTGAATTGTTTTGTTCACTATTACATAGCAAAACAATAAAAATATATGAAAGTGATTACTCTACTAATGCTTAGTTAGTTATTAGAAATAATTTAAAAATACTTACTATGTACGATGCTTATAAACAGATGAAACTGACTACTAAGTATGGGATTTAAACTCCTATCATAATTTTAAAATTAATAAAGTATCACACACAAGTGGAGATTGTACAATTGTCGTAAACTAAGACTAGATAGAAAAATATAGGATATCTATGGTTCATGCTAAAAAAGATAGCGTACCACAATAGAATCATCAAATCTTCATTTTTAAAATTGAAGCATAAATGTGGTATAATAAATTCATCTTTTGTAATCTCTATTATTTTCTATTAAAATGTCCGATAATTGTAGAAGTGATTATTGCAGGAGCCACTTCAAATTAAAATGTTGACATGGTCTCGGGATAGTTATCATCTAAATATCTTTAGGTGGCTTCAAGTTTAGTCAAACATGTGATTTTAGTAAAGATCTATTTCGGTTTTGTTCACTTTAATTTAGATTTATTTATACGTATGTTTATGTTTTGGCATGCAAAGATCTACTTATACTGATGCTTATATTACATCTACTCGTAATGAATTATATCTACTGATTATTAGTATAAACACCGCTACTATTATAATAAACATTTTTGAATGTGATTTAGTTAATATTAATCTTGAACACCTTTATTGCGTTATTACTTTATCTGAAACACATATATCGCCTTATCTTTCTTGAAAATGGGCTTAATCTTAAACGACAATAGTTTGATATGTTGCCAACATTTTAACATTTGAAAATGGATTGATGTTTGAAAAAATGCTGATTCTTAAGATTGTTAGGTGTCCAACTGTAACAACTCAAGTTAGAAACTGTACAGTTCATCTTATTACACTGTTAAATTATTTTCTTATTACATCATAGTGGTGAATCAAGATACTTGTAGAGATGTGTAAGAATTAATCAAGATGAATCTTATTACCCCAATGTTCTTTCATGAATACTTTTTTTTTTAAATTTTTGATGGATTACAAGTATGATTTTCTTGTTTTTATTTATGTTTGTTTTATGAAATAGTTCAAGGCTTATATAACATGAAAAGTCAATGTTAATGAAGACATTTGTAATTTTATTTATTTTTACTTTATTGTTGATTTTTTGGTGTAGATTTACTACATGACTCAAGAGTTTCCTACTAGCAAACATTTGGTTCGGGATTTTCTATTCAACAACGATCGGGATTTCCCTCCAATGTAGGTCCTATACTATAAAAAAAAGTTCTATTTTCTCTCTTTAGAATACTTATGGGTCTCTTTATTTGTAATGCATACTTTTAACTGAAATATTTTCGTGTTTCAAGACTACAAATGCATGTATTAAGTTATGTGTACGTTTACTTTTTCATCTACACCGGAGATCCTTACATGGAAAAATACAATGTGTGGAGCTGATTTTTTAATGGATTTTAGTGTCATTGTTTTAAACTGAGTTTATAATAATACAATAGTTGCACCGTTGACATGAAATGAATCTTTACGACTTTAATTTTTTTATATTAGTTGTAGTCACTAGCCTGTTTTGTTTTGTGCAAATATCATTGTTGAATAAGATTATTTGAATAAGAAACTGCAATGTTTTTTTGCAGGGCTATGTGTATTTAATGAATCCACAACCGTATATTAGAACTAATAATTGGAGAAAAGGACACCATAACGTCTAAATCAACACACAATAGCATGCCACTGGCAATCAAAAACTATCAGAACCACCATGAAGAGTGCAACAAACCAGTGTGAGAAACGTGCACTCACTAGTATTCACTGGGAACAACACGAGATCCATGGATCAACCAAAATGACAGAACAAAATTCCAGATAATTCACCATTGAAATCATATCCCAAATCACCAAAAATCCAAAGAAACTCGAGTAAACAACGGACACCCCCAAAGCAAATCTCTGTGCTGAAAGTGCCTGACCATCGAATCAGCGTCAATAAACCACACTATATAGAAGAAGACTAAATTAAGGAAGCATCTAAATCACATCTTAAATCAACACAAGTCTGAATAGGTGGATGAGTTTAAATACAATCCAAAGGCTTGGAAAAATGTGCAACATATTTGAATATGTTGATATACGATAAGATATATACAATACACGATTTGACAACTATGGTTTTGTTACTGTTTTCATCTATAACCTAAAATTTTATATTTTGTGAACATCTTTATAGAAATGGTAGTAGGATTATATCATGTGTCAACCCACATTGATTGGGGTACTAGGAATTATGTGGCTGTCATTCTCGTTATTGATGTGGCCTTTATTTTTTACGTACTAGAAGACGATGTCAAGTACAATATAATTTGAAAATTATGAAATTATTGTTCTGGGATTTAATTCTAAATATTATCAAATTACTTGTAGAATTATTGTATCTCTTGAGGGCATGCTGAGATTATTCAATTACATTAATATAAAAGGGCTTACGTTTTAGCATTTGGGGTTGATGCCAAGGAAAACTGATTGACAGAACTCATAACTATTTTTTATTTATTTATCATATGTTCATGGACCATGGGATTATGTACACTGACAAGTTTCATTAGGCTTAATTTTTTTACAATTATAATCAAGGAATTGTTTTGTTTATTTCAAGGTAAATATAGATTGGTCAATGGTCATGTTTATTTAGACGATCCAATCTTCTGAAATTAACTTCAATAGCCCCACCCCATATTTTCTTTTATCTTGATTTAGATGTAAGAATAAATATGATTTGGTATTGTATAAAGCTGATCTATCATTTTTTTTCTGTCATCATTATGCAAATATGCTTATGCTCTTGCCATGTGTTTTCGCCATTTTGCGATTATCAGCGTTCCTTCAGGCACGGGCATGTCCTAATATATATATATATATATATATATATATATATATATATATATATATATATACACACACACACACACACACACACACACACACACACACACTAGGGTATCTATGTGACTGAAGGTGTGATAATAAATTTACCCTCAATATTCGTACTTCTACTTGCAACACAACACCACCACAAAAAAACCAGCAAACAACCCTAACCCAAACATAAAATTAAACCAACGTATACCCACTTCCAAGACTAAATGATGAAGATTGTGATAATCAATGTGACCAATTAATTGAACATATAGACAGTTATAACTAATCAACATATAATGAATTGTAAATAAAGGGAATCGACACGATGAAAATTGTAATTTTAGTGATCGTAGTTTTGGTCACGACACGTCATGTGGTATGATGTTGTTAATTTTCTACTTCTCAAACCAATTTAACTAATTATATTCAATATATCTATTTTTAACATAATTACAGACAAAAGTTAACATATAACCCAAAACAGGTTAAACCTAAAACAAACCAACTCCTTACATTCGAACACCGTAAAATGGTGAAGATGACGAAACATTCAAACATGCATGTGTAACAACCCGCCCTTTTTGGGGATGATTAAATTCCATTATTGGGTGTGAATTGGGATTTTGAGGAATTTCTCGGAATAGTGATTTTTGGGATTTTTGAGGATTAGATGATTTTTGATGGGTGTTGTATTTACTTTTGGGATTAAGTAAATGAATTGGAGTATTTTAATTATATGTCGCCGTTGAGTAAAGCGACAAAAGGTAAGATTTTAATTAGAAAACTCGCATTGAAAGATATTGGGTTAAAATAGTGATTTGCGGTCAAGTACCTCGGATTAAAATTTTGACTGCGCCATGAGTCTCGGAATGGCTGAGATAGTCGGAAGAGAGTGTCCGATTGTCGAAATGGAGTTTCGGGGAATTTTAGAGTTAAACGGGCTCGTAATTGAGTAAACGAGTCGTTTTTGGATTTTAAGGGGTATAAACCCTTTTCTCCTTATATAAGGAGGGAGCGAGGGAGAGAATAGAAAGAAAAGAGAAAGGAAAGAGAGAAGAGAGATAGGAAGGAAGAAAAAGAGGAGAAATAGAAGATTTAGGGCCAAACTCCGCCGGACTCGACTCGGGATCGTCGAATTGTATCCACGAGGCAAGTGGTTACTTTTGAGAATAAATCTCATATCGTAGTTTGGTATTAACAAACTCTAAAGATTTTGGGATGGGTTTTCGTGGATAAAATGGCTTTTCAGGAGTTAACATGAATAAACCCCAATAATAGTTCAATTCGAGGAACTTAAGATTTAATTGAAATTTGTTGTTGGTTTCGGGTTCTAGGATGTTTATAACCCTTATTATATGTGTAGATGTAGTTGGTTGAGGTTGTAGGATGTCGGGAGAGGCGAAAAAAGCTTGGGAGAAGCTTTAATGGCCGAAACAGCTTCTCGTAGAAGAAGCTGCCCGCCATGATCGATCGATCGATCGATCATGGGGGATCGATCGATCGAACCATCGATCTATCAAGGGCCATGGGTCGATCGATCGACCCCTGCTGAATGTTAGGCAATTTTCCTAGGGTGAATTGGATGGGATGAATTCCAATTCTAATTGATTCGAGGTTATTATGGGATAACATAAGGGACCTTTTAGGAGTATGTGGTCCTCCAATTGAGGAAATTTAGGGGGACAAGGTGAGGGTTTTAAATATATAACCCTTAAACTATATTTTCAAGGAAAATAGAATAATTGTATAATTTGAAGGTTTAGGGTTCCTAAGTTAGGGTGCGGACCTCTAGGTGATTATATGGACGAGATGTAGTCCTTGGGTTCATGGAAATGAAATCCATGACCCACTAAATTTAAGGTTACTGGGGAAAGGATAATCCCTAGGATATTTCAGTGGGCATTTAGGCCTATATAATTATGCGTATAAAAAGCATAATTATACCGATTATTGATTGAGTATATCCTATGAGATAATTAGGATAAATTGGGAATATAGATATTTATTCACTTAGTGGGGAGTGTTATAATTGGAGATATCCAATAAATACTTAGATAGGATTAAGGTATGTATTATTTATCAAAGCAAGGAAATACTTTGGGTTTAGTATCATGCGTATATGAATGCATGATTATGATTCTTTGAGAGAATATTTGGGATTATTGGTTATCGCTAGATGTGATTGGCAATTATGGCCATATATATATATATATTCGAAGAGGAATATATGGTGTATATATACTATCTGATTAAAGTATATATATGATATGGTATAAATGATTTTTGAAAATGAAAAGATGAATGTTTTCAAATTGGAAAAAGAAATGATTTTCATAAATGATAATTTATGTATACACACCTCTCTAAATCTCTCTCATAAGGGAAGTTCGCGCGTGTGGTGAAGTCTCCTGGCTAATGAATGCATGGGAATATCGTCCTAGGCCATATGAGCGATTATTATATGTTTTTCTGTGATGGTGAGGTAATTCTGGGTGTGGTTATGACTCTCCTGCAGGCATATGGCCGCTTCCCGACGTCTTGCGTTGTAGGATCTCGAGTTGTCTTATTTGATAGGCCCTGGAAGATAATAGACATTTAGGGTTCCGCACAATGGGGAAACCAAGACGGGGCGGTCTTAGAAACGTTATATGATATGTAGTATAACTATTCTCAATAATGTGGGACATTATTGGTGTTAAATCAATTTATGATAATAAATTGGATTTAAATACATTTCCTGGATGGAAGAAGGGAAATGGGATAAACGAATTGGCTTCAGATACATTTCTCGGATGGAAGAAGGGAAATGGAAGGATATGATATGGAAAAGCATTTTTATGATAATAAAATTGGCTTTTAAATACATTTCCTGGATATAAGAAGGGAAATGGAAAGTTTTTAGAAATATGAAAATAAAGTAAACCTCATTCTGGGAGAAATATCCGGATGGGCATTATAAAGATGAATATTGAGGAAATGAATTCTCATTTCGGGACATATATCCGGACGTGTAAAATGATACGTGTTTAAAATATGAGTATGTATGTATAAATTAAGTACCGAGGGTCTGATGGATCCTGACGATCGACCTTTTCGCATAGTAGTATATTGGGGGGGTCCTTGTTTGGATTTCTCCTTACGAGACACCCCACGCACGAACATGGCATAGTCTTGAGACTCGGGAGAAGTTTAACCCTTAGTGCTCTACTATTGGGTTTTATTATATGGTGTATATATATATATATATATATATATATATATATATATATATATATATATATATATATATATATATATATGCGTTATGTACTGAGGGTCTAATGTATCTCGACGATTGACCTTGCCGCGTAGTAGTGTATCGGGGGGTTCCTTGTTTGGATTTCGCTTTGCAAGACACCTCACACACGAACATGGCATAGTGTCGAGACTGGGGAGAAGTTTATCCCTTAGTACTTGGACTAACTGCAATTGTTAGAAGAAGGGTGACAATTTAGTTAGTCAGTGTTGTCTGACTAGGATGTTTAAAGGGACGCGCTAGTAGTGCAATGTTAGAAGAGAGGTGAGGGGTATCTCATTGAAGTGTGATACCAAATTTAAATCTGAGATAAAACCTATTTTTAAAAATAAGGCATTTATGCACTTGCTAAATATTTTCAAAACTCGGGCTCTGACCCATTTATCTACTTTTCCTCTCTTGCTATATATATATATAGGTGTCAAGACACAGGGACATGCTGTGGATGTCTACTGCAGCAGCTGTGGATGCAGGTAGGTTCTCGATAGCTGCTTCTATTCTTGTACTCTAGATAGGAGGTACTATATAAACATTCGGGCCAATGGCCCAATTGCATTTATTTTTTCTTTTAGTGAGGAATTCGATATGGTTGTATCATATTTGAACCGAGTGGTCGGTTATTTTATTTAATTTCATTTCAGTTTCATATATATAAACTGTGTGGATGTTTTAATTTAGTAGTTGTTTAAAAAGAGTAGTTAAGTAAAAATTTTGACGCCAGTCTAATGGGTTATCAGTAATTAAAAGGATTTTCGATAGTGATGCTAAGAATGATCCATATGAGACTCCTATTTTAATTTGATATGGAGTGATTGCCCGTTATTTTATTAGGCAGGGTGTCACAACGTGTAATTTATTTTACTGTAACAATGCATAAAAAACCTCATTTCAGATTTGATTTACTACAACCACGTAAACAAAACTTCAAGCGTGCATGCACCACATTCCTTCTTTTGATGGATGGACCCCATAATCTGATAATTAGTAAAAAACACCCGAGAGAGCAACTCATTGCCTCACTGGTGTCTTACTTACCCTAATGGGTTGGGATTCATATAATTGTCTGCAACTATCTAGTGCCACAATTGCACTGCCATAACGAACTCAACAAAATCAATCCGTGTTGAATGCGCACATCGTACAAAATCCTCAGGCGAGAAACCTCGTTACATGTCCATATGATTAACCTTCACATGCAATTGTGAACCAAATTCTTGAGTCCTTACATTAGCAGCTGGCTCTTTTTATCTATCATCATACTGTGGAACATTGTCTTCATGTTTACCAGCACAATGATAATCCCTAGTTGTCAACAAATTAGAGTGCACATGACTTGAACTCACCAGCAGCAGATCGGAGCCATGGATGATTCTTAAAACACGTTCAACCATACCTAATCTTTAATTATGTTCTTTTTATTTACCTACAAATTTAAAATCATTAGACATGGATGATTCTCAACACATAAGATAAAAGGAAAAACAGGTAATGACTAATCATTGTATAAACTAAAATAGTTAGCAACTTAACATTCAATGATCTTCAGTTTAACCACTAAACAACAATAAAGTAAGTAACAAAACAACTTATAGATGTTTTTTCTTAATAAAGTTTTGATTTACCATATGTGCCCTTTTTGTGAATGAACTCCATCAAATTAGCTCGAGGTTCAAAACCTACAGAAAGACGAAAATTTTGTCCCAAAACTAATTGCACTAATTTCTAACTTAATTAGTAACTTCACCAATTATTAAATGGCAGCAATTACTACATGATATGGCAGTAACTCCTTTAAGACATTATTTTCCTCTCATGCTTTGAAAATAAAAAAATGAGTTGAATTATAGGATACTTTTTTTTTACTATTTTCTTAGCAACTAACATGTAAATTTATGCACAACACTGAAATTTAAATAGCATTAAATAAAATAGATAAAATAATAATATATTAATATAAATTGACGGTGAGAGGAGCTGGAGAGTGAGGATGCATCATCAAGCCAAGCTTCCAAGCAGTGTAAATCAAAACTGGATTTGAACGCATTTTTCTCCAATATTAAAACCACTTGAATGAAAAATAGAGTGTACTTGAAATAAATGACGGGATATTGTATACGTTCATAATCATTATAAAAAAACACAACATTGTATACGTCCATAATTAGTATGAAAAATAGTTTGCGAGTTAAAACTTAATTAAAAACACAACATTGTATACGTCCAATACCTGTTAGTATGAAAGTGAGAAAATTAAAAAAAATAGAGAGAGGATTAGATATCATATTACCTAAAAACATTAGCACTTCCATGGTGATTCCAGTCTCGTGGAAGGATTGGAGATACAGGGATATATATGATAGGCTATCAAGAATAAACCCATCTCGTAGCAGTAGCTTGTGGACAAAGATGACATTGTATGGTTTTGTAGCAGTAACAGTAGCTTGTGGACAGAGACGACATCCTGTAGCAGCAGCTTGAAGTTCCATTGTATGGGTGTCACTAATAATAATAGCGTAGTCAGCAAAATCTCTAGCCAAGACACCACGATCGCTGACATGGTGTTCAATGCTGCAAACAAGAACCAGTCAGGAATAAATCTAAGAGGAATGACATTTGCCCCCATGAGATTGGCCTTTTTTCATAGAAAAAATAAATCCCGAAATCTCAGTCATAATAACATAGCCTAAAAGGACTCTTGGAAACCTAATTTCTGAGAAATTCATCTCATGGTGTAATCAATGCCATTGATAATCAAATCTCATAATCTCAGTCATTAAAAGACTTGATTAGTTGACTTGATAATATCATTTTCAATGTCTATGAAGAACTCAGGCACATGCATCATGTGATCACTAATGAAGAACATAAGCCTTCTACTCACAACAAAAAAAAAAATCCCACAATCTCAGTTTTAAAAACATACTTAAAAAGGACTATTCAAAACTAAATTCCAGAGAAATTCATGAGGTGTTTTAATTGATGCCTTTTAAAAATCAAATCTCGCAATCTGTCTTAAAAAGACTTGGGTATTAATAGAAAAAATCTAGCCTATTAAAACTTCTTATTTGAAGAATTTAACTAATTGCATTTAATTAAGAACATATCATTTTTAATATAAATTAAAGTTCTAATCCATCAAAGAAAATTTGAAATATACTAAAATGTGAATAACTTGTCAACCTTATTTTTGTGATTCATTGGTGTGAAGAGAACTACATTAACAACCATTCCTACAACACCTAAATATGAACGAGAGTTAGAATGATAAAGATACAGAATTAGAATACTATTAATTTCCCAAATAAACACACAGTGATATTACAATTAAACACATATCAAGCACTACGACATTATACCATTTATTTTTATCAGATCTTATAACAAATAATGAGTTATAAGAATAATTTTAAAAAATAAATAAGTACACAACGGAATGGGTGAAACACACAATCACACTCAAACATGGTCAAAACCAACTCTAGAAACACCAACAAAAGATTCTACATGCATACTTTTCATAGAAATAAAGAATACATATTTTCAGTAATTTTTCAAAAAAATAGTCATATCACATTAAGCAAACCTTCTATGCAAACCTTTTAATGTGTAGTCAGATCTGCAACAAAAATAGAATTTGGGGAGAATTTGGACAGAAAACTTCATGTAGTTTTAGGTGTTAAAATCTAACCGAATGCATGTATAGAATTTGGGGAGGTTTGCTAATAGAAGAAGAAAAATACCTTAAGCATAGGTAAATATACCAACAAGAAATTAACCTTAAATTAATATAGAAAATGGCTTACATTGAACCATAAACTCAAGTATACCTTATATTAGGACTTACCATTCAAGATTTGCCATAGCAGTATACTCATACATTATGAACTTTTAATTGATATATGTTTCATTAATCTCTATGAGCATATGCATCCAAACATAGAATAGGAGACTTAAGTTGCAAACTGTAAAATAGAAATAAATACAACTATGATCAGACCTTTAAAGGTGCAATAAATTAAATGGAAAGTGAGCAATAAATTTAACCTTTTTTTAACTTATACCTATAAAATCTTACCTTTGCTAATCGCAAGATCAATTACTCCAGCTTCCAAGTTATTACAGACAGTTCCCTTTAATAGATCTAATCCCATTCTGCATTTATGAGCATGGAAAGCATGAAAAGAGATTACTTAGAATAGTAACAAATTTCTCAGATTAAACCTTGGTGCAAACGTTGAAGGGGATTCTTTCTCAGACTAAGGAAGTTCAGTGATAATCGTCCGAGTCACTTGGTATGCATTTGACCCTTCCTCATCCCCATGTTTAGTGCATGTCCTTATCGTGTTACTTTGCATGTCCCTGTTATGTCCCCCTTATCCCTATTATGTATCTTGCTTGTCTGACACTTCATATTGAAAAAGTTACACATATCATGGTGTGGCGTATGCCTCTCCATGTCTCGAATTATCCAACACTGGTAAGTCCTTGAATTGTACCCTCCATCCATTAAAAATTAAGATAAGTGAGTAAACCTCACGAAAACATATCCATGGAAGACTGTAAGTCATCAAAAATTAACAACAGCTAGAAAGACAAACTCAAAGTCATTCTTCATTAATTCTAACTCAAACCAAAACTAAAACTAAAAATTCACAATATGTTGTGTTGATGTAAAAAACTAGATCGCTCTAATTATTTAATCACAGATAAATAAATAAGACAAAGATTTTTAAAGTGGTTCGGCTAGGAATAAAGCCTACATCCACTGTTATGTTATTGCTGAGTATTTGCAGAATTCTTGATTACAAGTTCTCTCAAGAAATTCCGGTCACCTTGAATGGGTTTGATACAAGGTATTTATAGCCTTGAGGCTGTACATGAAAGGTTCAATACATTAAATGCTATACATATGAAAGGGTAATACATTTAATGCAGCGTGTGCGTCAAGAATATAAGTATTCAATGAATATCTTAACTGTTGATTATCTGGCAATTAATGGTACGACCGAGGTGCAGCTCGGACCGCCATTGCTGCTAGCTGATCAGGAGTACCTCGGAGAACTAGAGTACCTCGGTGCGCTAGAGTATCTCGGTGCGCTGGAGTTCCTCGGTGTACTATAATTCCTCGATATATCCTCGTTGCTCGGAAAGAAGCATGGTTGGTCGGGAAATGAACTTCCTCGTTGCTATCGTGCCACGTAGATTGGCACGTGTCTTCGTATTATTCGTCCATATCAGCATATTAATTTTGGTATCAACAGAAGCCCCCAATGTTTCATATTTCGAACTTAGAGGAGTATGGAACATTCTTTCTCGGTATATGGCGATATTAAATAATCTTCCTGGGTTTCAGGAACATTGTATTCAAATTTCCTTCTTATTTCGCAGTTTCCGCCTTTTTTATAAGCGCTTCGATCTTTGTGCAATTTTTGTCCTTTTAGCCGCCGGAAGTTCAGTAGTTTCTTTTTGGTAATCATTTCTTTCGCCGCTTCCCAATGCAAAGTATTTAAACTTCTTTGGTAACCATACCGTCGTCTACGTTTTCCATTTTCTGCATTCAAGCTTTCTATTCTCTTCTTCTCTTGTGCGTTCATCCTTGTTTCCGTTCGTTGTCAACACACCTCCTTTCTTTCTGTAAGATCTTCTTCCTTTCTTGTGTATCTCTTTTATTCAATATGGTTTATATTGTGGAGTCTGTTGAGAAATTCCGTTCTGATTTTTCCATTCCTTCGTGGGTAACTCTAGAGGTTCTTTCTGAGCCTTTAGATTACTTTCGATTGGCTGAGGGACATTGGTTCCCCAGTCTTTTTGTTTCTGAATGTGGTTTTTCCTTTCCACCAAACCCACTATGTCTTGAGTTTTGTCAATATTTTGATCTTGTTCCTGCAAAAATAGCCCCCAATTCATGGAGAATAATTAACGGGGTGCACAAATTAAATCTAACTCATGGGACTCGTATTGGGATCCCTGAAATTATGTTTTGTTATAAATGGGCCACTCTAGATAATATTTATTATTTAAAAACTAGGTATTTGAATAGGGCTCTTGTAGTTAATCTCCCTGACTCAAATAGGGATTATTTTGAGCATGGGTTGGTCATAAAAAATTGGCAACATGCGCCTTTATCTGGGAATGAAGTATACAATGGTCCCAGATGCCCCCCATACGGCAATGGGATAGGTTTATTTTTCATTTTATTTTACTTATGAAATTATGCTTTCATCATGTTTGACAAAATGTATGACTGATATCTCAACATGTATTTATTTGCAGTTGATAGCAAAAGAAAAACTCCAAAGGAATCAGAAGTGAATATTAAACATCTGAAACTTATCTGGGGTTTGCATAAGAACATTGCAGACGAACACATCAGATTTGCTTCATATTTGCTACAGTATAAGAGTTACACAACCTCTTATACTGCTCGCCCTGTTGAACCAGCTTCAACACCAGAAGGTTCATCTTTAGATTCTCATATCCCTTTATCTCAAAGACTGGGCAAGAAAAGAGCTCCTCCTGCTCTATTTGATGAAATTTCCTCTGCTGTTGGAGCCAAGAAAGGCAAAATTGATGTCCCAGAAGGGACTAAAAAAGTAGATGCTGGGTCCTCCAAGGCTGCCGAGAAGCCCCCAGTGGCCCCGAGCAAGAAAAATGCTCCTGCAGATGTAATTACAATCTCCCCGACCAAGACCTCTCTGGTTGAAGGTTCTGACCGCCCGTTGAAGAGATTGAGGAAATCATCCTTGGTTACTCCAGCTGAAACTGCCTCTTCTTTACCTGCTAGTGGTACTGATGTTCCAAATATCGTTCTTCCAAGCTCTGCAATGAGCTCGGTCGTACCCGAGGTCCATGGTCTTGATGAAAGAATTCCTAGGGATACGCTGACATCCCTAGCTGCTCGTCACCTTGCTTCAGTAAGTTTCTCATACTTATGATTTCTCATTCTCCGAAAGCTTGCATTTTATATTGACTTCGCTATTTTTTCTCATCTTTCAGCTGGTGAATTGTTTCAATAATATTGTGAAGAAGGATGAAGCTATTAAAGCTTCAAGTTCCTCGTCAGGTGTAGAGGATGCTCTGTTGGGTTTGACCCAATCTTTAAAGGAATCTAGTCAACAATATATTGACGAAAAAGCTATTTGGGAGAAGAAATTAGCTGCGGCTGAGGCTGAGAAGGTGAAAATGGCCGAAACCTCCAAGAATTTGGAGGAGAAAGTAAAGGGTTTAGAGGTTAAACATCAAGAATATGATGGCCAGCTGAAAAAGGCAAATGAAGAGTTATCTACCTTGCAAGATATCAAGGTCAAAAAAGAGGAATTGGAGGTGAAACTCTCCTCGGAGAGATTGAGGAGAAAGGTCGCAATCAAGAAGCATTTCAGTGCTGGTTGGGAGAAAGGATGGGAGAGAGGGATAGCTGCAATGACATCCCAAGTCCAATATGGGAAGTCGAAATACTTCCATGATGGCTGGGTAGCTGCTCTGCAAGAGCTAAAGGTCCAAGACGATTCTGAGCTATTCCAACAACATCTCCCTGGTCCTCCTCCACCAATTGTGGAAGAAGAAGAAGATGAGCCTGCCTCAGATGAATCTTCTATGGTTATGGGTGATCAAGTTTCTGCCTCTCAACCCTCTGCCACCGAGGACGTTTCTTCCATGCCTCCTCCTCCCGAGAATATTTCTACCGATCAAGCTGTTGTTACCACCGAGCAACCGAGCTCCTCGTCCCAGCCTCCCGAGAAAGTCTTGGGGGACAAGGAAAAGGTGTGAAGTTGTTCGGTATCATTTCTATATTTCCTTGTAATCGAACAATGTAACTTTTTGATGATCTAATAAAATATATCTTTGCTCATCTCTATTGTTGATGATTTATATTTGTTGATTGTTGTCTTTTTCTCGTCTTTAGTTTGTTGCTAGAATGGAATTGATCTCTTCACATGATACCGAGCTGATGCAGCAATGTCACCAATACTATAAGGCTGGTCATACAATCCTTAGTACATCAGAAATTGCTGATATTCTTGGCCATGGTGCCTCAGAGGAGGCAATTGAAGCTTATCAGTACTTGAAAGCTTTACTCGACCGAGCAGTGGCCAACAATGTCGCTTACTATGAGTTGATTGAAGAGCTTCATGGTTCCATAGAGGATCTTCAAAATCAACACAACGAATCAATGGCTTCGTTGCATAAGGATTATGAAAATAGATACCAGCAGCTCTCTTCAGAAACAGGCCATAAGAAGATCATTGCTGGGTACGACGTTAGGGAGAGAACCCTAAAAGGTGAAGTTGAAGCTTGTAGGCAGATTGCCGAGATCCTGGACAAGAAAATAATAATCTGCAAAAAAAGTTGGCTCAATATGAATCTGCTGCCTCATCTTCCGCTGCATTAGTACCAGCTACTGATGAAGGTTTCTCATTCTTAGAAGTCAAAAATGCCAAATTAAGGCAAGAGCTGGATGACTTAAGAAGATCTGCGATTTTTGGAACTGCTCGGGGATGAGGAAGAGGTTCTCGGGGGCGAGGAAGAACTGACGAGGAGCAAAGTTCTCCAGTTGCTTCTCGGAGCCGATCAAGAGTTCTCAATCGCAATGTTGAAGAGGCTCGTACCCAATCCACTTTAGAAACTCAAGCATTCTAGTTAAACATCAAAGATCGGGCCTTATCAGAAATGTCCAAGAAGAATCTATCCTTGGAGGATCAACTTACAGCGACGAAATCTGCTCTGCATAATAAGGATCTTTTTGCCAAAAGCCTTCATGAACAATTGGATAGATTAATCTTCCAATTCCATAAACAGCCAAGGGAATTCTGGATGGCAGGATACAATGAAGCCCTTGTTCACCTGGATGCTCGTATTGAACATGCCAACAATGAAGGTTACAAGCAAGGATGGTTGAATGCACTGGGTGTGTTAAAATTGGAGCAAGGGCATTTTTTATGGGATTATCATGCTCCATCATTATTAGACCTGCCTGTACCACCTTTTAAATTGGACATGGCATGGATCCCAGCTCGTTCCATTCCTCGCAGCCTAATTTCAAAATACCTTGGTGATTATAGCCTTCATTCCCAAGTTGAATTATCTCGTCCTGAGCATCTTTTGGATACACCTTCTGTTATGAACGTCAGAATGCTCAGAGATGTTAATTTCATCAATTCTCCCCTTTGCCTAGAAGACCCTCCTGCCGGCGAGGAACCTGTTTCTAAAGCACAGGGCAAGAAACCAATAGAATAGTAATATCAATGTAACAATTAGTACATTCTTGTATCCTGTAATCTTATTTTAAATTTAATGAAAGAATTTCATTTTCTGTTTGCCAATTTTGCTATTGTCTTGTGTTTATCAAACACCTTTATATTTGTGCATATGTATCTATGTATTTAAAATGATGGCAATATCGTGTTATTTATCAACCAACTTAAAAATTTACAAGTATCAAGGTTGATCAATAAAGTAATGGGAGATAAAGAGATTCATTGTATGTAGACATTTATGCATTATGTCTACATTCAACGAATCTAACTGTTGAATTGCTTGGTATGCTATGCGTTGTCATACAGTATAAATGTACATTAATGATCATTAAATGCGTAGTTATCCTTTGATATTCCTGGTTGGTATGCCGACCAACTCTCCTCGGGTGCCAACTAATACTCCTCGGGTGCCGACCAACTCTCCTCGGGTGCCGACTAACACTCCTCGGGTGCCGACCAACTCTCCTCGGGTGTTGAATATTGCCACGTAGGATGACACGTGTACTTTTCTGATTGGTCCTCGTAGATGGAGAATTTTTGCGTTAACAGAAGCCCCCAATGCTCCATGCTTGATGGTTTACTTGAAAGGATGGAGTATTTATTCTGCAGTGTTGCTCGGTGCTTCTGAAATTCTTGATCTACCTTCTTGATTTGTTCAACATAAAGTGCATTATCTCGTGGACGACATATGATGCAGGCTGATCGATGGTTGCTAATCTTTCTTTTGAGTAACTCCGTGTGCTATGTATCACCCCTGGGAATTTGGATGCAGCCATGCTATAGTATGCAGCTTGTAGCTTGTCATAATCTTCAAGTATGTTGATCGGTTTGCTAGCCGACCAACTGCCTCTTGTGCCGAGCAACTGAATGCTAACTTTACGTGCTTGATTTTTCTGATTTATGATCCTCTGAATAATTTGTCGAGTAACATACTAGCTTTTGAACCCAACTCTTCAATCTGATTAGTACCAAGCAGGTGGCAGACTTCGAAACATTTTCATACAACTTCTTCTTCAATGTTGGTCGGGACAGTAGTAGTAAAGATCTCAGTGCTGTAGATGCTGATTTTGACTTCTACCTCTGCTCGGGGACAAGCAAGAGGTTCTCGGGGACGAGCAAGAGTTTCTCGGATAGACCATCTATGATGAACATCAGAATGCTGAAAGATCTTAACTTCATAAAACTCCCCTTATGCTTTGGATGATCCTCCTGCTGGCGAGGAACCTGTTTCAAAAGTAGAAGGAGAAGAAACCAATAGAATAGGAATCTCAATGTAATAGTTAGTATACATGTAACCTGTAACATATTTTGAATGAAAGACTTTCATTTTTATTCGCAATATTAATTGCTATTGTCTTGTAAAATACTTTACATGTGTGCATATGTATAACAATATTGTGTTGTTCATCGACCAACTTAGTAATAAAGAAGTTACAAGTATTAGTAACGTTGCTCAATCACTTAATAATAACGTAATGAGTATAAAAATGTTAAAATTTTTCCAACCAACCAAGGTTGTTAAATTATGCTTGTCGACCAACTACAGTTGATGGGTTTTTATCCCCGACCAGCCATACTTGGTTCAATTTCAAATATTTTCATAAAAAGTGTCCGACCAACTAAGGTCAATAATTTATCCTCGTCGACCAACTACAGTTAGTGGGTTTTTATCCCCGACCAACTATACTTGGTGTATTTTGGAATATTTTGTTCTTCAAAGAACTTTTTGTAATAATATTACCTCCCGACCAACATAAGTTGTAATGTGAGAATATATTTTTATCTTACCAACCGTAATTGATCATGCTGGTGTACACCTCTTAACCAAAGGAGTAGTATTGGTTCTTTCGAACTTTTTGGCTCCTTAGAGCTTTTGGCTCCTTAGAGCGCCTCCTAACCAAAGGAGTATTTTTTGGCTCCTTAGAGCACTTTTTGGCTCCTTAGAGCACTTTTGGCTCCTTAGAGCATTTTTGGCTCCTTAGAGCACTTTTTGGCTCCTTAGAGCACTTTTGGCTACTTATAGCACTTTTTGGCTCCTTAGAGCACTTTTTGGCTCCTTAGAGCTTTTGGCTCCTTAGAGCTTTTTTGGCTCCTTAGAGCACTTTTTGGCTCCTTAGAGCTGAATATGATAATAAGTATCTCGCCGTGCTCCATGTTGAGATGAATATAGAATATGAATCCGAACGGATATAGAATAATTTGTGCTTCAGCATTCGTCGGCAATGAATCTTGTGCCTGTAAAAATTAATAATTTGCTCTACCATATGTGTAGGCTGAATTAATTAGTCATGAGAATAATTTACTCATCCAATCAATATATGATATGTATCAGCATAAAAATTTCAAAATATGAAATAATATGTTTTATGCCAAATGTGTGTGAGATGGACAAATTATTATCAAATATGCATCATAAATAAGACGTAAAGTTTTTTGTAAATTTATTTAATCTCCAACAACCAATCAGGTATTAGTTGCTGTTTAAAAATATTTATCACTTGGTTTTAAAAATATTTTTGGGGTGATCATAAGTTAAAAAAGACTTAAGCCCCCTGCTTGTCCCCAAGCCGATCTCGTGTTTAAAGAAATATCAGGGGTGCTTAGCATTTTTTTAATACCCCAAGATTCTACTGCTGCCGACAAACGACATGGATGTTGCCGACCAACATTTAAGGATATCTAAAGCAATAGAATATATGGTTGGATGACTAGAATATCTCGAATCTTTAGATCAAAAAATAACATTCAATGTAAAATTTAAACCTTAAGAATGTTAATTAAATGAATAAATATATAACCCACTAGATCGTGTGATTTCGTCAAAGAAACCTTGTGATGTGATGAACGAGGAGCCAAAATATCAAATTTGTTCCCAGTCTTGATATGGTCATGATTATTTTACTGATCCTCTTTTACAAGAGGTGGGTAATGATTTTTCAGGTGAGAGAAAATTATTATTTTTTTTATATTGATCCCTTCCTATTCCCAATTTGGAGAGATAACAATATGGTGAATGATTGAAATTATTACCAAATTTATATAAAAAATCAATCAATTTGATTTTATTGACATAGATGGAAGATGAACCATTTTTTATATAGTTCATAAAAATGAATGCAAAGAGACTCAAACTTGAAGAGAGAGAGAATATATATGGGTCATGATTTCCATGAAAAGACTTTTCATTGTCTTTAACCTTTTCCCATTCTTTTATTAAAAATATGATGGGAATTTGAATAGACATCAAATATCTTACAAAATTTATTTCAAAATCAACAATGAAAATGATCAAATCTTATCATCGTCGCATATATTGGTATATGCAATCATTTAAAATATTTATTCCATGATATAAAATTAAAACTTGAGAATCAAGCAAAGAATTATGATTTATGAAATCTACTATTTTTCAAATTTCTAAATAAGGATGAATCTAACAGTTATGATTTAAAAATCATGAGATGCAACATTTTGCAGATAAAAATTGGACAATTAATTTATGTATATAAACATAAAAATCATGATTGAATCAAAAGATTTATGTATAATTGATTATACGTAGAGAAAATAAAAACTTAGCTTTTGGTGGAGAACAACGCTTGTAACACGTTCCCACAGACGACGCCAATCTGTTGAAGACAGAAAATGGCCACTGCCATTTTAGTGGCGTCAACAGCAGATAAATGATGAGGATGAGATTGAAGATGAAGATAAACATTCACATCAAACATATAAGAGACAAAGATTTTTAAAGTGGTTCGGCTATAAGGAAAAGCCTACGTCCACTGTTATTTTATTCTCAGGGGTTTACAATAGCACAATATGGTGTTTCTTGGTTCTCTCGGATCTCTCTTCATAGTTGTTCCTTTTGGCCAAGGGAATACATGTATTTATAGTAATGGGAGATAAAGAGATTCATTGTATGTAGACATTTATGCATTATGTCTACATTCAACGAATCTAACTGTTGAATTGCTTGGTATGCTATGCGTTGTCATACAGGATAAATGTACATTAATGATCATTAAATGCGTAGTTATCCTTTGATATTCCTGGTTGGTATGCCGACCAACTCTCCTCGGGTGCCAACTAATACTCCTCGGGTGCCGACCAACTCTCCTCGGGTGCCGACTAACACTCCTCGGGTGCCGACCAACTCTCCTCGGGTGTTGAATATTGCCACGTAGGATGACACGTGTACTTTTCTGATTGGTCCTCGTAGATGGAGAATTTTTGCGTTAACAGAGGTTGAAAGACTAAAAAATCAAAATCATTCAATATTAATGCTGACTCAAACTAAAAATTCACAATAGGTAGTAAGGTAATAACTAAAACTAAAATATGTTCACTTAAATATAGCAAGTCTTTCATGGGTTGTGATTTTGTCACAGTCAACTAAAAATAGAAATTGGATCTAGACAAAACTGAACAACAACAAACTTGTATTCAATATCAGAGCTGCCCTACCTCTTTTTCCCGAGGCAGCCTCACATGCGTGTGTGGTTCAACTCCCATACATATATACATCCCATGGACTTCACTCGTCAGCATAATCCTAGTATCAAACATGAAGATGGACTTCTTATATTGGTTATTAGCTGTCCCAAAATCATAAATATACTGCAATGAAGGCAACAATAAAACCAAAATTGGAAATTGGATTTAGCTATTTGGCAGTTAAAACCAAGACTCAAAGCGTTCTCCAACTGGCTTCTCAAAATCATGGTGTCGGGTAATTAGGAAGGGGTATTCCTGGCTGCTACTCGCGAATAAGCACCATTAGTTGAGTAATTATGGAGTGATGAGGCTATCTAATCCACATAGAGCCAGAGAAGTGAACTGGAAATGCTACCTAGTGTTGCTAGTTATTTCTTACAGCGGGTAAGATCATGCCCCATGTTACTCTGTATATATTATTAGATTTTAAGATCTTCTGTTATTATTGCTATCTCGCCAATTTGTTAGACCTAAAGATTATTGATGTTCTCGACTTGGTCACTTTCAGCTAAGAAAGATTGAGATGTTCCTGCTGAGAATAACGAGGGAATGGAACAAATCAGATTAAATACTGCTTTAAGTAGCACTACAAGAATTTTCACCATTAGCAACATATAAATTATGTTGCTAAAGTTAGAAATATGTTGCTAAAAGGTATTGGCCACATATTTTGCTATGTTTCCAGCTTGTTGCCCATTGCCTGTCTAGGAAACCCTTTGGTAACACAGCAGACATGTGTTGCTGAAGGTATACTTTTGGCAACACACAATTGTGTTGCCAAAAGTATTTTATAATTTGTCAAATTTATAATAAAAAATATTATTTGTGTTGCCAAAAGTCACTCAACAGCAGCAACAATAGTTGTGTTGCCAAAAGTCACTCAACAGCAGCAACAATAGTTGTGTTGCCAAAACCTATACCTTTTGGCAACATAAGAGTTGTGTTGCCAAAAGGCTATACCTTTGGAAACACAGGTCTTGTGTTGCCAAAAGTCACTCAACATCAACAAAAATAGTTCTGTTTCCAAAGGTACAGCTTTTGGCAACATAAGAGTTATGTGGCCAAAAGGGTATACCTTTGGCAACACAGGTCTTGTGTTGCCAAAAGCTGTACCTTTGGCAACACAAGAGCTGTGTTGCCAAAAGTATAGCCTTTTGGCAACACAAGAGCTGTGTTGCCAAAATTTATCTTTTCGCAACCAAATATTTGTTGCCATATCCAAAGTAATAGATGTAGATAATAACTTTTGGTGACAAAAAAATGTGTTGCCAAAAGTACTCACAGATATACATAACATATATTAGTTTGTATAACAGATATACATAACAGATATTATAACAAATATTAGTTTGTATACATAATAGCTATTAGTTTGTATAACAGATATACATAACATATATTATAATAGATATTAGTTTGTATATCAGATATTAGTTAGTATGTATATACATATATACATACTAACAGATATACATAACAGATATTAGTTTGTATAACAGATATACATAACAAATATTATAACAAATATTTGTTTGTATACATAACAGATATTAGTTTGTACAACAGATATACATAACATATATTATAAGTTTGTATACATAACAGATATTAGTTTGTATAACAGATATACATAACATATATTATAATAGATATTAGTTTGTATATCAGATATTAGTTAGTATGTATATACATATATACATACTAACAGATATACATAACAGATATTAGATATACATACTAACATATAAATACTAATACATAAAATATATTAGATATACATACTAACATATACATACTAACAGATATACATAACTGCTCACAGATATACATAACATATATTAGATATACCAATTAACATATACATACTAACAGATATACATAACATATATTAGTTAGTATGTATATACATATATACATACTAACAGATATACATAACAGATATTAGTTACTATGTATATACATATATACATATATACATATATACTGTTAGTATATACACTAACATATATTATATAACAAATATTATATATATACATTATATACATAAATACTATTAGTACATATGTATATACATAATCTGTTAGTATATATGTATATAACTGTTATTATATATGTATCCAGTTATATACATACAGCTATGTATATATATATACAGTTACAGTCATAGAGTTATATATATATATATAGGGAGAGGTTCACAAGTGGACCAAAAGAATGGACTTTTTAATGGGCCTTAACAAAAAACACATACTAACACATTAATTTTAATTCCTATAGTGTAATTGGTCCGCACTTGCGCACCAAATACGTGTGTCGATCGACCCCCCCCCACCCCACCCCCACCCCCATGGCAGCCCTGCTGTCATAAAGGCTGCCACAAGGGCTACAATGGTGATGGTGGTGGTTGGGGGTGGGGTGGGGGGCGGTGGGGGTGGGGAGTGGTGTGTGTGTGTGTGTGGGGGGGGGGGGGGGGGGGTTAGTGGGGTGAAGGTGTGGTCTCGGGTGCCGCTGGCGCAGACCAGTTACACTATAGGAATTAAAATTAATGTGTTATTATGTGTTTTTTGTTAAGGTCCATTAAAAAGTCAATTATTTTGGTCCACTTGTGAACCTCTCCCTATATATATATATATATATATATATATATATATATATATATATATATATATATATACACCTTGCATATCTGCCAAAGAGGGGTAGTTGTAAAAAAACATCATATTGATTTCAACAATCTGCAATTTAAGTGTACATAGTTAGCCTTAGGTGAATTAAGCGGAAATGATTGAAGATTCGTATGAAAATATAAGATATTAAAAATCATCATAAGGGTCGATAATCAAGAAATTGAATCAAGACATATGACGTGCAACAGGTTGAATAAAAACGTCTTGAGCATTCAATTAGAACGACAATGTCATTAAAAAGACAATGGGGGAAAGCAGGGAATCAAGACAAATGATTTGCAGTAGGTCGAATCTTCCCCTTTTCAAGTCTAACACTAAGGATGGTAATGCAGTCGGCTGAAATTATTCGTAATGAAAAGTTAAAGGCTAGTTTTTTTCTTACATTTCTTATATTTTTAACATCAGTGAGTATATATTACTCGATTTTTGACACTGTGTTGATATGTTGATACCTCCATTTTAAAAAATGTAGACATATGTTGATACCTCCATTTTTTATCCATCCAAATGCATATCCCTTGAGGAGGCTCTAAATAACCCGTTTATGTGAGTCTCCATGTGATCAATATGGAGCCTACTTGCGAAGCTCCTTTTGTCTTTGACTACGCGATTGGTTCCTACGAGTCACATTGGTCCCATGCGAGGTGTTCGTGAATCTTACGGGACCGTTTTGTTGCTATTTTACGTTTTCACCCTCCGATGGCAAGTTTTTATTCTTAAGTCTAATTTTTTAAAATTTACGTCGTACACTCAAACCGGGAGCTCCGTGACTACGCGAATGGTTCCTACGAGTCACATTGGTCTCGTGCGAGGTGTTCGTGACTCTTACGGGACCGTTTTGTGGCTGTTTTATGTTTTCACCCTTCGATGGCATATTTTTATAATTAAGTCTAATTTTTTAAAATTTATGTCGTACACTCAAATCGGGAGAACTGTGACTATGCGGACGGTTCCTACGAGTCACATTGGTCCCATGCGAGGTGTTCGTGACTCTTACGGGACCGTTTCGTGTTTATTTTACATTTTCACCCTCCGATTGCATAATTTTATGCTTAAGTCTAACTTTTTATAAAATTACGTCGTACACTCAAACCGGGAGCCCCGTGATTACGCGACCGTTTCCTACGAGTCACATTGGTCCCGTGCGAGTTCTTTGTGACTCTTTCGGGACAGTTTTGTGTTTGTTTTACATTTCCACCCTTCGATGGCATGCTTTTATGCTCAAGTCTAATTTTTTGCTAATTTACGTCGTACACTCAAACCGAGAGCCTGGTTACTACGCGGTCGGTTGCTACGAGTCACATTGGTCCCGTGCGAGGTGTTCGTGACTCTTACGGGACCGTTTTGTGGTTGTTTTATGTTTTCACCCTTCTATGACATGTTTGTATTCATAAGTATAACTTTTTATAAATTTACGTCGTACACTCATATCGGAATCCCCGTGACTACGCGGTCGGTTCCTACGAGTCACATTGGTCCCGTGGGAGGTGTTCGTGACTCTTACGGGACCGTTTTGTGTTTGTTTTACGTTTTCACCCTTCGATAGCATATTTTTATGCTTAGGTCTAACGTTTTTCTAAATTTACGTCGTACACTCAAACCGGGAGTCTCGTGACTATGCGGCCGGTTCCTACTAGTCACAATGGTCCCATGCGAGGTGCTCGTGACTCTTCTAGGACAGTTTTGTGTTTGTTTTATGTTTCCACCCTTCGATGGCATACTTTTATGCTCAAGTTTAATTTTTTAAAATATACGCCGTACACTCAAACTAGGTGCCCCGTGACTATGCGGACGGTTCCTACGAGTCACATTAGTCCCGTGCGAGGTGTTCGTGTCTCTTACGGGAACTTTTTGTGTTTGTTATATATTTTCACCCTTTGATTGCATATTTTTATGCTCAAGTCTAATTTTCTAAAATTTACATCGTACACTCAAATCGGGAGCCCCGTGACAACGCGGACGGTTCATACAAGTCACATTGGTCCCGTGCGAGGTGTTCGTGACTCTTACAGGACCGTTTTGTGTTTGTTTTATGTTTTCACCCTTTGTTTGCATATTTTTATGCTTAAGTCTAACTTTTTTCAAATTTATGTCATACACTCAAACCGGGTGCCCCGTGATTACGTGATCGTTTCCTATGAGTTACATTGGTCCCGTGCGAGTTCTTCGGGACTCTTCCGGGATAGTTTTATGTTTATTTTATGTTTCCACCCTTCGATGACTTGCTTTTATGCCCAAGTCTAATTTTTTGGAAATTTACGTTGTACACTCAAACCGCGAGCCGGATTACTACGCGGTCGGTTCTTACGAGTCACATTGGTCTAGTGCGAGGTGTTCGTGACTCTTACGGGACCGTTTTGTGGTTGTTTTACGTTTTCACCCTTCGATGGCATATTTTTATGCTTAAGTCTAACTTTTTGCAAATTTACATCATACACTCCAATTAGGAGCCCCGTGACTACGCGATCGGTTCCTACGAGTCACATTGGTCCTGTAAGAGGTGTTCGTGACTCTTACGGGACCGTTTTGTGTTTATTTGACCTCTTCACCATTTGATAGCATGTTTTTATGGTTAAATCTAACTTTTTTGCAAATTTTCATCGTACACTCAAACCAGGAGTCCTGTGACTATGCGGTCGGTTCCTACTAGTCACATTGGTCCCGTGCGAGGTGTTTGTGACTTTTACGGGCCTATTTTTTGGGACCGTTTTGTGTTTGTTCTATGTTTTCACCCTTAGATGGCATGTTTTTATTCTTAAGTCTAATGTTTAGAAAATTTTGGTCGTACCCTCCAGCTGGGAGCCCCGTGACTACGCGGACTGTTCCTACGAGTCACATTGGTCCCGTGCGAGGTGTTCGTGACTCTTATGGGACCGTTTTGTGGTTGTTTTATGTTTTTACCCTTCGATGGCAAGTTTTTATGATTAAGTCTAATTTTTTGCAAATTTTTGGCGTCCACTCAAACCGAGAGCCCCGTGACTATGCGACTGGTTCCTACGAGTCACATTGATCCCGTGCGAGGTGTTCGTGACTCTTACGGGACCATTTAGTGGCTATTTTACGTTTTCACCCTTCGATGGCATGTTTTTATGCTTAAGTCTAATTTTTAAAATTTACTTCGTACACTCAAATCGGGAGCCCTGTGACTACCCGGACGGTTCCTACGAGTCCCATTGGTCCCATGCGAGGTGTTCCTGACTCTTAGGGGACCGTTTTGTGTTTGTTTTACATTTTCACCCTCCGATTGCATATTTTTATGCTTAAGTCTAAATTTTTATAAATTTATGTCGTACACCCAAACCGGGAGCCCCGTGATTACGCAAGCATTTCCAACGAGTCAGATTAGTCCCGTGCGAGTTCTTCGTGACTCTTCCGGGGTAGTTTTGTGTTTGTTTTACGTTTCCACCCTTTGATGGCATGTTTTTATGCTCAAGTCTAATTTTTTGTAAATTTACGTCGTACACTCAAATCGAGAGCCCGGTTACTATGCGGTCGATTGCTACGAGTCATATTGGTCCCGTGCGAGGTGTTCGTGACTCTTACGGGACCGTTTTGTGTCTGTTTTATGTTTTCACCCTTCGATGATATGTTTGTATGCTTAAGTCTACATTTTTGCTATTTTACATCGTACACTCAAAACGGAAACCCCGTGACTACGCGACCGGTTCCTACGAGTCACATTGGTCCCGTGCGAGCTGTTCGTGACTCTTATGGGACCGTTTTGTGTTTATTTTAGGTTTTCACCCTCCGATAGCATGTTTTTATTCTTAAGTTTAACTTTTTGTCAATTTACATCGTACACTCAAACCGGGAGTCCCGTGACTACGCGGTCGTTTCCTACGAGTCACATTGGTCCTGTGCGAGGTGTTTGTGACTCTTTCGGGACAGTTTTGTGTTTATTTTACGTTTCCACCCTTTGATGGAATGCTTTTATGCTCAAGTCTAATTTTTTAAAATTTACGCCATACACTCAAACTGGGTGCCCCGTGTCTACGCGAACAGTTCCTACGAGTCACATTGGTCCCATGCGAGGTGTTCGTGAATCTTACAGGACCTTTTTGTGTTTGTTATACGTTTTCACCCTTTGATTTCATATTTTGATGCTCAAGTCAAAGTTTTTATAATTTACATCGTACACTCAAATCGGGAGCCCCCTGACAATGCAGACGGTTCATACGAGTCACGTTGGTCCCGAGCGAGCTGTTCATGACTCTTACTGGACAATTTTGTGTTTATTTTATGTTTTCAACCTTTGATTGCATATTTTTATGCTTAATTCTAACTTTTTACAAATTTATGTCGTACACTCAAACCGGAAGCCTCGTGATTATGCGGACGTTTCCTACAAGTCACATTGGTCCCGTGCGAGTTCTTCGGGACTCTTTCGAGACAGTTTTGTATTTATTTTACGTTTCCACGCTTCGATGGCATTCTTTTATGCTCAAGTCTATTTTTTTTACAACTTTATGTCGTACACTCAAACCGCGAGCCCGGTTACTACGGGTCACATTGGTACCATGCGAGGTGTTCGTGACTCTTACGGGACCGTTTTGTGGCTGTTTTACATTTTCACCCTTCGATGATATGTTTGTATGCTTAAGTATAACTTTTTGAAAATTTATGTAGTACACCCCAACCGGGAGCCCCGTGACTACGCGATCGTTTCTTACAAGTCATATTGGTCCCGTGCAAGGTGTTCGTGACTCTAACGGGACCGTTTTGTGTTTGTTTTACGTTTTCAACCTTTAATAGCATATTTTATGCTTAAATCTAACTTTTTGAATTTTTCTTCGTACACTCAAACCGGGAGTCCTGTGACTACACGGCCAGTTCCTACTAGGCACATTGGTCTCGTGCAAGGTATTCGTGACACTTACGGGCCCATTTATTGGGACCATTTTGTGTTTGCTCTACGTTTTCACCCTTCGATGGCATGTTTTAATTCTTAAGTCTAATGTTTTTCAAATTTTGGTCGTACCCTCAAATCGAGAGCCCCGTGACTACGCGACGGTTCCTACGAGTCACATTGGTCCTGTGCGAGGTATTCGTGACTCTTCCGGGATTGTTTTATGGTTGTTTTATGTTTTCACCCTTCGATGGCATGTTTTTATGCTTAAGTCTAATCCTTTGAAAATTTATGTCGTACACTCAAACTGGGAGCCGCGTGAATACGCAGTCGGTTCCTACGAGTCACGTTGGTCCCGTGCGAGGTGTTCATGACTCTTATGGGACCGTTTTGTGGCTGTTTTACGTTTTCACTCTTCGACGACATGTTTGTATGCATAAGTCTAACTTTTTGCAAATTTACATCGTACACACAAATCGGGTGCCCCGTGACTAATTGGTAAGTTTCTACGAGTCACATTGGTCCCGTGCGAGGTGTTCGTGACTCTTGCTGGACCGTTTTGTGACTATTTTACATTTTAATCCTTTGATTGCATGCTTTTATGCTTAAGTCTAATTTTTTGCAAATTTACGTCATAAAATTAAACGGGGAACCCCATGACTACGCGGTTGGTTCCTACGAGTCACATTAGTCCCGTACAAGGTGTTTGTGACTCTTACATGACCGTTTTGTGACTGTTTTATGTCTTCACCCTTCGATGTAAAGTTTTTTTTGCTTAAGTCTAACTTTTAACAAATTTACGACATACACTCAAACCGGGAGCCCCGTCATTACACGACCATTTCTTACGAGTCACATTGGTCCCGTTCGAGTTCTTCGTGACTCTTCTGGAACAGTTTTGTGTTTATTTTATGTTTCCACCCTTCGATGGCATGCTTTTATGCTCAAGTCTAATTTTTTGTAAGTTTACGTCGTACACTCAAACCCCAATCCTGGTTACTACGCGGTCGGTTCCTATGAGTCACATTGGTCCCGTGCGAGATGTTCATGACTCTTACGGGACCGTTTTGTGTTTGTTTTATGTTTTCACCCTTTGATAGCATGTTTTTATGTTTAAGTCTAAATTTTTGCAAATTTACGTCGTACACTCAAACCGAGAGCCCTGTGACTACGCGGTCGGTTCCTACGAGTCACATTGGTCCCGTGTGAGGTGTTCGTGATTCTTATGGGACCGTTTTGTGTCTATTTTATGTTTTCACCCTTCGATGGCATATTTTTATTCTTAAGTCTAATTTTTTGCAAATTTTTGTCCTACACTCAAACCGGGAGCCCCGTGACTACGCGGCTGGTTCCTACGAGTCACATTGGTCCCGTGTGAGGTATTCATGACTCTTACGAGACCGTTTTGTGGTTGTTTTACATTTTCCTCTTTTGTTGGCATGTTTTTCTGCTTAAGTCTAATGTTTTGTAAATTTACATAGTACACTCAAATAGGGAGCTCGGTTACTACACGGTCGGTTCCTACGAGTCACATTGGTCTCGTGCGAGCTGTTCATGACTCTTACGGGACCGTTTTGTGGCTTTTTTACATTTTCACCCTTCGATGACATGTTTGTATGCTGAAGTCTAACTTTTTGCAAATTTACGTCATACACTCAAATCGAGAGCCCTGTGACTACGCGATCGGTTCCTACGAGTCACATTGGTCCCGTGCGAGGTGTTCGTGACTCTTATGGGACCGTTTTGTGTTTGTTTTACGTTTTCACCCTTCGATGGCATGTTTTTATTCTTAAGTATAATTTTTTGCAAATTTTCATCGTACACTCAAACCGGGAGACCCGTGACTATGCGGCTGGTTCCTACTAGTCACATTGGTCCCATGCGAGGTATTCGTGACTCTTACGGGACTGTTTTGTGGTTGTTTTACGTTTTCATCCTTCGTTGGCATGTTTTTGTGCTTAAGTCTAATGTTTTGCAAATTTACGTCATACAGTTAAGTAGGGGGCGCCGTGACTACGCGGCCGTTTCCTACGAGTCACATTGGTCCAGTGCGAGTTATTCCTGACTCTTATGGGATGGTTTTGTCGCTGTTTTATATTTTCACCCTTCGATGGCATGTTTTTATGCTTAAGTCTATTTTTTTGCAAATTTATGTCATACACTCAAAACGGGAGCTCCGTGACTACGCGGTCGATTCCTACGAGTCACATTAGTCCCGTGCGAGGTGTTCGTGACTCTTACCAGAACATTTTGTGGTTGTTTTACGTTTTCACCCTTCGATGGCATGTTTTTATGCTTAAGTCTAATTTTTTGCAAATTTACGGTGTACACTCAAACGGGGAGCCCCGTGACTACGCGGTTGGTTCCTACGAGTCGCATTGTCCCATGCGAGGTGTTCGTGACTCTTACATGACTGTTTTGTGGCTGTTTTATATCTTCACCCTTCGATGGCATATTTTTGTGCTTAAGTCTAATTTTTTGCAATTTTTTCTTCATATTCTCAAAATGGGAGTCTCGTGACTATACGGTCGGTTCCTACGAGTTGCATTAGTCCCGTACGAGGTATTTGTGCTCCTTTTGTGAACATTTTTCTATTGCTTTTCATTTTCAACCATTTGCGACTTATTTTTATGCCTGAATCTAAATTTTTGTAAATTTACATCGTATACTCAAACCGGGAGTCCCGTGACTACGCAAGCAGTTCCTACGTGTTACATTGGTGTCGTACGAGGTGTTCATGCATCTTACGAGACTATTTTATGTTTGTTTTACATTTTCATCCTCTAACGATGTATTTTTAAGCTGAATTCAAACTTTTTGCAAATTTACGTCGTATAATCAAATCGGGAGCCTCGTGACTTGTCAGTCAGTTCCTACAAGTTACATTGATCCCGTAAGAGGTGTTCGTGCCTCTTACGGGACCGTTTTGGGGCTGTTTTATATCACCATTTAACGACAAGATTTTATGCCTAAGTTTAAGTTTTGACAAATTGCGTCGTATACTCAAATCGGGTCCGCCGTGACTACGAGGTAAGTTCCTACGAGTTACATTGGTCCCGTGCGAGCTGCTCATGCCTCTTACGCCACCATTTTGTGGATGTTTTATATTTTCACCCTTAACAACATGCTTTTATGCCTAAGTCTAACTTTTTGAAAATAAAATAATAAACAAGCGAACTGTTGAAAGACAAAGCGAATAACTATATATATAATGTCTAATAGAAGAATTAAGACAATAAATCAAACATTGGAGCATCCACCAAAAGAATTAATTTGTTAGTGCACCTCACAATTTATCCATGCAATTTTGTCGAGAAGCTTTCGGAAGCAAAGAAGAAAGCTTAACCCCGAAACAATAATTATTTTCTCTCATCAGCTACAAATTAAACTTAACAATGTAGTGCTGTGAATATTTGTTAAAAGCATTATCATTTCATATTTTTATCAAACAATTGAACTTGTGTTACTTAGGAGACAACCTTTATGACTTATCGTAAGTAATCAATTTCATGATTAATAATTACTGGAGACACATTTCTAAATAACTTGAACTAGTAAATGTTGCACATTCAGATGTCAAAATCTTACAAGCGCATAAGACAACTCATATGTTATAAGAACCATAAGAGTTATATAAGTCCACTGACTAGTATTAAAAACACCTATTAACATACGTTGAGAACTTCCATCACGACAGTGTTACCAACATCTCGGAGGATCAAAACTGGAGATATTTTCTTCATTACACAGTCCACATATTTGGCAAATGAATCAGTATGTAACTATTTGAATGTAAATGATTATAAAGGTTTCTTCTGGAATATGATACCTAATTTTAGCACCAAGAACTTAAATGGTGATAATGTCATGAAAAAAGAGGGGTTTCGGGGGTCAGTAAGTTGTTTAAAATAATTCCATACTTTCAAACCTTTTAGAGACAAAATTTGAGTGAAAGTCATTGAACGACTCAATATAAACATATTTCCTAACATAGAAAATGGAAAAGAATTTATAAGCAAGACATAATGGGAAATCAACTTTACCCCATTGAAGTATTGAAAAATCATGGTTTTATAGTGTTATGTGAGTTTGATGTAAAATGCCTCTAAAAGTGCCACTCAGGAGTGAAGGATTATATCTGTCTATTGCAATACTACCAAGATTATCATCATAGTCACCAGTAACTAAAGGCTCCAAAAAAAAACAGTGAAGTCACGCTGCCCTGAAATTTATCAGGAACATTTACTTCAACCCAAGTTTCTTAGTCAAGAACTACCTTTATTTTTGTTGTCTAAAAAATTAATTAAAGGTCAACCGTATATGAAAAGAAAACTAAAAACTAATGTAACTTAGCAGGGACAAAAATTAACTGGAGATTCGTGCTGGAAATGAATAAAGGCTTTGGCATGTGATTGCAGTGTTCCCCCAATGCTATATCCCAAGAGAAAACATGTAACAAGGGTTCATCAGTGACAGGATGTACTGAAAGTCAATGGAAGATAATTGTATAGTTAATGTCAATATGAAATTACAATAATATAATATATTTATTAACATAGAGATTCAGAATTGATGCAGAAGAAAATTAAAATATTGCCTCATCCACTATTATTCTCCTATATCTTTATGACATTGAGATTACATAAGTCCTTATCTACAGATTGTAATTAAAATAGTCCATAGATATGACCTATTAGCCCTGACAAATTATAAGTTGCAACATTTCCTCTAATATTTCTAGAGCACATCCTATTAAACATATACAATATTGATAAATTTTTTTAGGAACATTGAACATATATTTATAAAAAAATTCAATCAAAACATAGATAATGGCATAAATAGGAATTTTAAACCCGATTACATACAATATCCTCAAAACAGATGTAAAATGCAGAAGGAAATTAAACAATGGGTGGAGCGTGTGATATGTTGTGAACCAAACAAATAAAAATTGAAGTGGGTGTGCGTGTGTTCTATTCTGCATGTGTGCGTGTGAGAGAGGTAGGTAGAGGAACTTGATGAACTTGTTATGGTAATCGGTGGAGCAGCGTTTCATCCGACGATGGAACAACGTTTCATCCAGCGGTGGTGGAGCAGCGTTTCATCGAGAATGAGAGAGAGAGAGAGTGAGGGAAAGAGAGGGAAAACGGGGGGTGTTATTCCTCTTTTAGGGTTTTGTTTATTAAGACTTTAATGTATTTTAAATATATTAAGTATGTAAAAAATTCTTTTGGCATCAAATAAATGTTGTTGCCGAAATTGACTCTCTTTTCGCAACATAGGGTTATGTTGTAGAAAGTTTCACAACTTTTGGCAAAAACAGATAATGTTGCTAAAGCTTCAAATAATTTCCCTCCTTAAAATTTTAGCTTTTGGCAACATGTTTTATTTTTTGTTGCCAAAAGTACAATGTAAAATGATCTTTTGGCAACATAAATAAGATTTTGTTGCCAAAAGGGTATCTTTGGCAACAAAAATAGCTTGTGTTGCTAAATACTGTTGGTAATGGTGCTAATTATTGTAGTGTAAATTAGTGAGCTAAGATGTTCAAATTAGTACTACAATGAAAATCTGTATAGCAATGGACAACTATACAGTATGGAAAGTTGCGGAAACTTCATAGTGAAAAGAAAATCTAAGTATAAGAGAATCCCTTCTAATAAAGAAACCTACTAACACATTACAAAGAAAATAAATGGAGCGCATAATGGGTGTTAACATGTCAATGACAAAAAGTTAAAGTAAACATTTTCTTTTATATTAACGAACATTATGAGAATGGATAAAATGATACCTCGAGTGCACTAAATACAAGATTTCCAGTGGTGGTCATATTAAGTCCTCCTTCTTTCTGTAGGCTCCATGGAGAAATCCTCAATCGTTACCTTCATAGATTGATGATCAATTTTCCATTATTTTTCTGAAATAATATTAGAATTTAAATGTTTCAATAGACCATAATTTATAGTTGTTACGCCAACATTTTCCTGATCCTCATCATCCATCTCAAGCGAGCCAAGAGATGTCCAGTATAATAAGATAATTTCATAATAAATAGGTTTAGTATTTATCCATCTATAAAACACGATGTAAACATTCACCAAATAATACTATGAATTCCAAGAGTTTAGCCCAAAAGTGAATATCAATTATGTGTGGTTGATTAGCTTATAAAGAAAAAATAGAATAAGTACGTAAAAGAATGTTGCATCAACATAATATTGGGGGTTTTGGGACATGTAGAAATAAAAAAGATCAGCTGGTCCAATGAGAGTAGGATAACACATACCTGCAGCATAATTTGTAAGACCCACTTTAAGACCATAATGAGGTAGTTCATGAGCATACGCAGTTGCAAGAACCATATCACCAACAATGCTAGCAGATATGACCTATTCAACAATATCCTTATTGGTAAATCGAACAGAAAAGCGGTATTTCATTAATTAGATGAATCTTGGCATGGTAGTCCATCTTACCCTCTCTCCATAGACCTATGAGACTTAACAAACGACATGTTGAGGTTGCAGAGAGAAAGGGGGGGGGGGGGGATAAAGAGGGGGTGTTTACATTCAAATCTTACTTAGACAATTTGTCAAACAATGGGTCTTCAAATTTCAAAACGCAATAGACAAACAAATCAAGTAGCAATATTCTCATGAAAATTGACATATACGAACTCAATAAATAACCATTTATGAAATTGAAAGTAGATAACAATTCATGAGACTAAAAATCAACTCAATAAAACCCAATGTTTGAAATAAAAATGAGTGGTTTAATGAATACATAACGAAAGTAACGAAATTTTCACAGTTTTCTTTCCGCTTTAAGTATCACAAAGAAAAATATTTGGAGTTATCCTTTAAATACAATAAAGCAAGATTAAAAAGAGCAAATAAAAATTGATAATATTTAGAACTCAATCTATAAAAAATTTCAATACACACCAAGTATGGGAGGACAGTGAAATCTGAACTGAAACAAACTGAAGAAAATGAAGATATATAAATAATATAAGAGATAAAAGAAATCTTAAAACTACCAGTCAATGCCCACCCAATAAATATAAAGCATCTAAATGACATGGACCACCCAACAACCAAAACTCTCTCTCCCACATAGATCATCTATGATTGAATGTTGAAACTAAAACTTTCAACTTAGCAAAATTTATTAGATCCATTTGAATGAACCATTTTCATTTGAGCTGAATATTTAGGACCAACCGATTTTCATTTGAGCTGAATATTAATAACAGTGACATAATATACAAATCAAGAAAAACCAAATTCAAAACCATCCAAGTGTAAATGAAAATCGGTAGTTGAGATACACACCTCTATGAAAATAAAAAATAATGAAATAATCGACTATGCAGCATTCTGAATTATCTCTTTTAGCCACAGTCTTGAACAGGGCTGGAGTAACTGGGCAGGCCTTTGCGGGAGCATCAGAGAGCATGTTTTTATAAATTGCAATTATTTTATGTTTTTTTCGCTCATCTTTTTCTGGAATAGGTGCTGCTTCAACTGTCCTCACATCCTTCTTCCCACCTCTTGCCATTATCTCTCTCCCTCTTGGTTTTCTGTAAGATTTGACAAATAATAAACATAATTAATAAGTTTCTCGGTTCGTACACTTCACCAAAACTATATTAGGGATTTAGGCTCAAACATCATTACATTACAGAAAAGCCTTCCATAAAGAGATCATGATTTTTACGTTAAAAGTAAATGAATAACCCTAATAGGCTCAAACATCGTTGCAATACATCATGTTAAAGGTAAATGAATAGATCATGATTTTTAATGCAAACTAAAGGGAGTCTTCCATAAATCATGTTCATAATACAAATTAGGCCTTATGCATAATCCTACCTCTAGAATATGCGTCACAAACGAAATAAAGGTAAAGAATGACAAGCGAGCCAAAAGAGCTAAACACGTAGGGGAGGCAAGATTAATTATGATAGATATGAGAAAATATGAAACAAAAATTTATCTCCAAAACAATTCATGTCCATCTCCGCAGTTAACTTTTTTCCTTTCCATATAGATAAAGACTTTGTATATTGTATATCAAATACCTAGCATATTATATATCAATGTAAAATTTTTGAAAGTACATTCTCAATAGTAACAAATCATGGAACATAAATGTACTTTCTCAAACTGATTAAACGATTTTCAATTGATTAGCCAACTGATTAACCGATTAATCGATTAAACTATTTTTGACAACATTTTCAAATGATTCAATGAACTGCACATTTTCAACACCAACATTTTCAAGAAACAATGGATTAAATCAACACGTAAACCTAAATCAACATTGACATGTAGATGAAGAAGGTTAGTTAAAGCAGGGGATTATATCAACTCAACAACAAAAATATAAACAAGATTTAAACTTATATGGATATGAAATCCAACAATTTAACACAATATGAAACAACATTAAATAAAAAAATTTAGGGCTAAAATGATCGAGATGTAGATGAATAAGGTTAGCTAAAACAATAGTAGTAGAACAACATAAATTAGATTCTAATTCATATATTGATTCCTAAAATCATAATAAAGAAGAAAAAAATTAGTTTCAAATTCATATAAACAAATCAGAACAAAAAAATAATCCGAGAGAAGGCACCTGATAAGCAAGGACACCTAAGAGAAGCCGAAGAGAGAGAGAGAGAGAGAGAGAGAGAGGAGAGGCGATAGCTAAAGTAGAGGTTAATGTTGGAGGTAGGGTTTTTGGGGATGCTGATTAGAGAACGGGTGAGAAGTGGGAAAGAGATGTTTGTGTCAGAAATGAGAGGGAGTGGACAAATTCATGAAGTCATTTTGACCAAATTAACTTCAATTTTGAATTGTAGTATCAATTTGATAAGTGAAAAAAGAAGGGGAAAACAAAATTTGGAAGGATAAAATAGGAAGGACAAAAGAAATTCATCTCTGATGTTATCTATGCATCTTATGACATACATATGTTTCTTACTTTATTTTACATATATATATATATATTCTACATGTCTACTTTCGCACATAAGTAAAATACGATGAAGTATATATTTCACACATAATATATACTTTAAGGATTATTGGTCTAGATAATCATCAACCCTAATCAACCAATCATTCACATTGGTTAGGATATCCCTCGACCCCAAAGTAAATTTCATGCATATGTATATTGGTCCAGATAATCATTGACCCCAATATTATTCATCTTTGATTTGGTGTGGATAATCATCGACCCCAAATCGAACTTTCATGTATTAGTCTGGATACTCATCAACCCCAATACCGAATTAAGTACACTTTAGGTATATATTTTTTGCACATAACATATATTGTAAAGACATACTATAAAATAACCTCCCTGTATCACATTTTAGGGGTTAGTGGCTCGGAATCCTACCTAGATCACCAATTGTGATTTATATCTCTTAGCTCAGAATCATACCTCGATCACTAAGAGCCAGTGATTATATTGGCTCAGAATCACCCCTAGATCACCAATATATATACATTAAACTTTACATATTCACAGAACCCGATAATACATGTTAGTACGTTGTATATATCTCTCGCATACTGACCGTACTATTTACTTTACGATTTATCTTACTATCATATATGAAGGAGTGTTCACACAACTCTAGGGTCCTAGTTACCCCCTTATTATATAAATTCAAAAGTTACCGTCTTTGACCTACATATATACATCTTTAATTGATTTTTACTCTCTCCTCGTAGCTCAATTCCCAAATTTCCCTATCTATCTCTTAATCGGTTATCCCTTCCGGTCCATGCAGTAAGTCCTACACCCAATGACCTTAATGGACCTTAACTGTACCCTACTGGTCTTTATAAAGTCCCTACATAGGTATAATATCACTCCTAAGGTTCCCCTACCAAGTTGGAAATCGTAGAAAACTCAACAAACAAGAGAACCCAAATTCTACCTTGGTCAATTGATCGAAGGATTTGGTCGATCGATCAACTCCGTCGATCATTCGACATTCTAGGGTCGATCGATCCATCAAACATGTGAAACTTCGTCTTCTTCGATTTTTCACCCTTTCTGATTTACTCAAATCCCATAATTCTTCACCAAATTCACATCCAATTATTCCTAACTATTTCTACATGAGTTAGGATGATTTCTAATGTTTGAAACACATTAAAACTTCACCCAAATCAATCAAGAATGAACCCAACCCTCAAAATTCTTTCATAATCTAGTTTTTGTGTTCATCCATTACATTCAATGCAAAACCCATATTTAAATCCGTAGTGATAATCAAAACTCTTCTCATTTAAAATCCTCTATAGATATAAACACTAACTACGTGCAACTTTACCCAAACAAGAAATCAATTAGTGCTTTTCGTCAAAAATTTTGAATTAAAAATCAATATATTCACAAAATCTCAACATATTGGTATTATAACGTCAATTCGATTTGCAATAAACACTTGCCTTTAATTTATTGATTTGATTTTGTGGTTCTTGGTTGTTGATTTATTACTTCTTCTCTAATCTTCCTTTCCAATTGTCTTGAGGTGCGAGAAGCCCTTCACCACCTTCACAATTCTCTTCTAAGGTTTTGGAAAAAGGTTCTCTCTTCTCTCGAATGGACTCTCTAATATTTTATGTTATAAGACCTCACCCCAATCTCTAAATATCATATATATGGCTCTAAATTTCGTAGGTCTATTAAACTCATTTTGAAATATGATCGAAATGCCATTAATAGGTGTTGGTTAGGTCCAAAATTGACCAGGGAGCCAAATTATACTCCTGGGTACACTATTTTGACTATTTCGACCAACCGGGACTCGTTTGTGACCCCTAAATTATAATCTGAGGCTCTTAAGATGCATATCTCATTTCTTATGTCAAAATAGTCTGCACGTGACTCCCGGTGAGATAAAATAAAATACACACATATCACTCGCTACGCCGTATAACCATAATTATCAATTATTTACTATTCACACTTAGTAAATATCATAATTGAATATTAATCAATATCTACCTCTCAATTATTATCTAATCGCTTAGGTGTGCACACTAGTGGAGGGGTGTCAATGTCCACAAGGGAGTGCGACACTAACTTAAATATGCAGCGAATTCATGCATTTTAAATTACTGCAGTTAATTCACTTGCTAAATATTTTCAAAATGTTTTTGGTTCTAACCCTTGCTATAAAACTATTTTCAAAACTTTTTAGGAGTCCAGCGACAGGGACGCTATGATTGATATTCTATTCTAGGGACACGGAGCTGCGGCATATGTGGATGCTAGAAGGAGTTTGGATTAGACGCATCGTTCATTTATAGGAATCACTTATCAGTCTCAGTTTTATTTAGGGCTTGTCGCCCAGACTTCTCAGTACAGTTTTCAGATTTATTTTATTCAGGTTTTGGATGTTTGTATTGGATATATACTTTGGTGACAAATGGTTAATTCGTCATGTCATTTTATAATTATTCAGTTGATTTTTATTCAGTTGTGTGAATAGTTTATATTTATTTCCGCATGTACTGTTTTGTGTAATTAAGAAGATAAAATTTGGCCCCAACTTTTGGAATACTAGGTGGCTAGTAAGTTTTAAAAAGTTTTTGATAGCGATTCTAAGTATGAACCAACTGGAATTCCTGTTTTAATTTGGTATAGGATTGATCACCCGGTATTTTATTAGGCGGGGTGTCACACTCTAAATCATGGCTAGTCCAAGAATCTAGTTATACCCTCACCTCTAATCAACCAGCGGGTGAATGATAATTATTTCCACACAAAACTTTAAAAGGTACCTCATGCATGATAACCCGATACAAGTTATTATGCCCAACTCTACCAATGGTAATTTCTCCCCTCAATTACCCTACATGGTACCACATGCACTACTCGCATTAGCCACCATAATAAGCCTCCTCCTTTCTACCCATCAAGCTAAAGGTGATACAATATGCCCAAAACAAAACTTTGTCCCCATCGCTTACTGATAATACCTATTAGAGGTGGGATTACATGATCTCTTCCTAATTCAATTCAATATTTGGTGCACCTGTGCAATCCTTCTCTACCAACTTGTCTACCCATTCCGTCACTAGAACTATCGGCATGGTAAAAAAAATTTGATTGCTCATCCCGAACCAACTTATTTCCATCTATGAGTTGTGCATTCAAATCAATCTCACTACATCACACCCCACAATAATTACCACTTATAATATCTCAGATTAACTTTGTACTTCCCTTCTTCCCTCGGTATGCTAAAAGTCACATCCCGTACACTTTTCGTAACTGGCACACTTATTGGGACTACAATATTTCCACATAGTCATCAACAGCTTATTTACACGCAAGCCACTCTCAACATTCTATTGAGTACATATCTTCTCTATTTTACCATAACAATTCGACCTCCTCTTTATCAAGAAATATCTTTTAAGTGGCTTCCCACAACCTTTAAACCCATCTCGCTGGTTACTCTCATTACACACATATACCTGGATTACCGTCATTCTCACATGACATTTAATCCATCATACAATTCTGAAATTTTCTATAATTTCCCTCAGGCATGGGTTCCACATATTTATTCCAATGTACTCCTATCTCGGACGGTTTATAATCCAACTAACTAGGGAGCCCATACACCCTATAATCAGTGCATATCTGCACTACACTAGAAACGTCACACACACTTTCCTTAAAACTGGCGTCGCATTCTCGGCGTGGCTACAACACATGGGTATTCTCAATCTCCTCATAAATTGAATTTTTTTTTCTCCTTAAAATTATACTGTTTCACTGGTGGTGAGAAGAAAATTTTCAGTTCTCTCTCACGGCACTACCGTCCCTACATGCCTTATACTATATAATAACGCTCAGTTCAGAGGGTTTTCTCTACACATTCATTAATTAACATTCAAAACTAATTCCCTGGCATCCATAAACGTCTCTCTACTCACGATGTTCATCAATGCCCATGCGTATCTCATCATGCAACAACATTCAAATAAGGAGCTTTCCCCAATACTCTATCAATCATTAGAGGTAATTAAATGCCATAAACCTCAATCTTATCACCAGGACTCTCAAAATCTTGTCCCCGGACATATAAATATAAATCTCAACTCCCATGTCTCTAAAGGAGTCATATAATAATGCGCTCTCACTATCACCAAGTTCTGAGCGTTAACCCTAATTATGAGCTATATCTCTCCGCTCAACAGTAAATCCAATATAACTCAAATTACATCAATCAAGTCCCTACACTCAAGGATCAAATATCTCGAGACAACCACACTCTCCGAAGTCTCTATTATAAAAATAAAAATGCGAGCCCAACCCTCTTTCAGGCGAGGCCTCGTCAAAAGATACATCATGCCCTGTAATCTTAGACATGGTGGTCTTGCTATCACAACCCTCTATCATTCCAACCACATCCCTAATCAGTCCATACCCAGGATAATATCACACTCGTATGATACTTCATTAGAATGAGTAATTCCAAAATACATATACGCCCCATGCCTTCACTCTGTCCCCCTATGCGTAGTACTAAAGAGAGCCCCACTAAACGAATGTAAGAATATACATATTATAGCGTAATCAACGATATGCTCAGAAAAATCATCTCACATGCGAATCTAGTGCTAATAGAATGTTATGACATGCTCGTGTCACAAAAAAATTATCCCACTAATTCGAGGATAAAACTCATACTTCCAATTATCAATAATGCTAGTGGCTCAAATGGTTCTTGGAAATGACACGCCAGTCCAAACTAAACCAAAACTATCTTAATCATTGCCCCAGCTAGGCACCATACTCTTTACCTTTTACTCACATCGGGAAAAAATCAATGCATGCGGTCCTACTCTCCACATAAAATTCCTCTTCATATAATCCCCTATTACTGGCCATACTGACCATATTAGGGTTGTCCTTCTCGCAAACCCTAGTAGCGTCAACCTCGATGTCCACCCTCATTGTTCCCTTAGCTTCACAGGCCCTAAGTAACACACTACCGTCCTTACCAGTCCCAACTGAATCCACCTCCACTCAGTAGGAATTCAGCTAGTTGAGTAATTTAAATGGGTCCCCTGATGGGTTTCTTGCTTGTGGTGTTTCGCTAGCACCGTTACATCCAGTCTTATTTCGTGACTTGATTCTCTTATTATTTTAGCTCCCTTCATAAGGAAGTACTAATATTAACACTTCCAAAAGCACAACATCTTTACCTTCTGCATCAATCGTCTAAGCATAATTTCCCTTTAAGTGCCGGTGACTCCTTTCATGAGTCCATTACCCACCTTAAAGGCTGTTTTCTCCATTGTACCAAATATTGTGATTTACTCCCACCGTTAGAACATTGCTCCTACATGCCAAGAGAAATTTTATCCCAATTCACTTCCAGGTATTTATATTACTTCGTGCTATATGACAAAGCCTCTGGGTATTCTACATCCATTGGCTATACCCACTATCTCCGCATCTAATAAAATTTCGACGGGGGGTCCTGTTCAAAGACCTCTCCGACTCTCTCCCATCTTAACCACACTGAGTGAGTCTAATTTAGCACTGCTCTCTTCTATAATGGTAAAATAATATATGCAACACTCTAGAATTCCTTACATCTCAATCATGCCGAGCAACAATAGGGGTGGCCTCTACTACGATCATCGACCCCAAAATATTCTACAACTTTAACTGAGCCCCGCCTCCTGCTACCTTCCTAATGTCCCTCACTAGGCATCAATTGCTTAATTGGCATACGCAGTGCTCCCGTACGTATAAAAGGTTCACTAACATTTCGACACTATAGTAGGAGAACATAAGCCATGTACTTAGACGAATACAATAATTCTTTGATAGGTCTCTATATCAATCAAACGGTACGGAAAAAACATAGTAAGCCGTACAGATCCTATGGACACTAGAACCTAATGCTTTTATACCAACTGTGACACCCCATCTAATCAAATATAGGGTGATCAGGCCTTTATCGAATTGAAATACGCTTCTCGTATCGTTAATTCTTAACATCATTTTCGATAACCCAAATTTTTTTTATAACAAACCACCTAATATTTAATTGAACCGGTGCCAAATGTTATATTTCAATTAAATAGGATAAATAAATAGTTTGACAACTAAAACAAATAAATAGTTCGAAAATATTTTTATTGAAAGAGTTAGTATTCAAAACATTTTGAAAACATTTAACAAGTAATTTATCGCAATTAAAATCGGTTATTGATTACACATGTTAGGTTCACGCACACTCTCTTGAGTTTCCTCACCTCTCATTTAATGTGCACACCTAACATTCTATACTTAGCCCACCTATCTATCCCGCCCAAGCTATCTCGACTAAAGTATATAACTGGTCTTATCAATAGTTTACTCTCCCGTACGACGCATACATCACGCTTCATTATTACCATTTCTCGCATACTATTCCTTTGTCATATAACATACGACCCATATATATAACATATGTTATGTTTAATCATCAAAATCAAGTCTCAGTACTTAATTCATATAGCATTTCAAATCTATCACCATTCAACTTTCGTAATTAAGTTTCTTCGCTTAATTTACTATAAATATTCCCAATCTATTTTTTTAATCTTTAAATTATGTTTCCCATTAATTAATTTACCATTTTAGATGTGTGTGTGTATATATATATATATGTAATTTGCAAGTCTATTTCGCACATAAGTAGAATATTATGAAGTATATATTTCACACACAATATATACTCTACGGATTATTGGTCTTGATAATCACCGAACCCAATCATCCTATCATTTACATTGGTCTGGATATCCCTCGAACCCAAAGTAAATGTTATGTGTATTTTAATAAGTTCGGATAATCATCGACCCCAATATTACTCATCTTCGATTTGATCTGGATAATCATCGACCCCAAATCCAGCTTTCATGTATTGGTCAGGATACTCATCGACCCCAATACCGAATTAAGTACAACTTAGGTATATATTTTTCACACATACTATATAATGACATCCCAGTATCACGTTTTAGGGGTTATTGTCTCGGAATCACACCTCGATCACCAAAATATATAGTAAACTTTTAGGATTCACACAACCCGATAATACATGTTTTTACGTTGCATATATCTCTCACATACTCGCAGTACTATTTACTTTATGATTTATCTCACTATCGTATATAAAGGAGTGTTCATACAACTTTAGGGTCCTAGTTACCCCCTTATTATATAAATTCACTAGTTACCATCTTCAACCTACTGATATACATGTTGAATTGATGTTTACTCTTTCTCCGTAGCTCAATACCCAAATTTCCCTATCTATCTCTCAATCAGTTTTCCCTTCCAGTCAATGTTGTAAGGCGTACACCTAGTGACCTTAATGGACCTTAACTATACCCTACTAGTCTTCATCAAGTCCCTACATAGGTATAATATCACTCCTAAGGTTCCCCTCCTATGTTTGAAATCGCAGAAAACTCAACAAACAAGAGAACCCAAATTCTACCTTGGTCATTTGATCGAAGGATTTGGTCGATCGATCGACTCCGTCGAATGTTCGACATTCAAGGGTCGATCGATCGATCAAATAGGTGCAGCTTCATCTTCTTCAATTTTTCTTCCTTTCTGATTTACTTAAATCCTATAGTTCTTCACCAAATTCAAATCCAATGAGTCCTAACGATTTCTACATGAGTTAGGATGATTTCTAATGATTCAAACACATTAAAACTTTATCCAGATCAATAAAGAATGAATCAACCACTCAAAACTCTTTCATAATATTGTTTCAGTGTTCATCCATTACATTCCATTCAAAACCCAGATTTAAATACGAAGTAATAATTAAAACACTTCTGATTTAAAATCCTCTACAGATATAAACACTAAATATATGCAATTTTACCAAAACATGATTTCAATTAGTGATTTTCATCTAGGTTTTTTATATAAAAATACATATATTCATGAAATCCCTACACATGGGTATTATAGCTTCAATTTGATTCGAAATAAACACTTCCCTGGGATTTATTAATTTGATTTCATGGTTCCTAGTTTTTAATTGATTGTTTCTTCTCAAACGTCCCTTTCCAATTGTCTCGAGGTACAAGAAGCCCTTCACCACCTTCATAATTCTTTTTTATGGTTTTAGAAAAGGGTTATCTCTTCTCTCCAATGGACTCTCTAATATTTTATGTTATGAGCCCTAACCCCAATCTCTAAATATCAGATATATGGCTGTAAATTTCGTTGGTCTCTTAACCACATTTTGAAAATTGACTGAAAAGCCCTTAATAGATGTCGGTTAGGTCCAAAATTGACCCGAGAGCCAAATTATACTCCTGGTACACTATTTCCACTATTTCCACCAATCGGGACTCGTTTGTGACCCCTAAATTATCATCCAAGTCTCTTAAAATACATATCTCTTTTGTCATGTCAAAATAGTCTACACGTGACTCCCGATGAGATAAAATAAAATACACACATATCACTCGCTACGCCGTATAACCATAATTATCTATATTTACTATTCACACTTAGTAAGTATCATAATGGAATATTAATCAATATCTACCTCTCAATTAATATTTAATGGAAACAATTATTATTTAATCACATTAAGTTACTTCACTCGCTTAATTTAACTAAAACGTATTTTTCCTAATTAATTCCTCAAATTAATTAAATAAATTACACAAAAAATGGGGTAATACATACTCCCTCCCTTACAAAGGAATTTCGTTCTCGAAATTAGTTACCAAATTCAAATCATAATAACATATGGATTACTCCACTGTACACCCGCTATTGGTACCCACCTATTAAAAGGCTTAATCACTGTAGCCCCTGTTTATTAACAATCTTTCTCAATTCACTAAATGTTGATACACTTCATCAGTTATGTGATCTCAATACTGACTCTATCCTCTCCATACGGAGAAAAGGTCACACATCCCTAAGTGCCAACTCCCCTTATTCACTCCAACTCAAAACTCCCCTCATGGGAGAAATCACGATAACCTTTGACCACTCATGTCAGTATATAAAACTTCGATTCATGGTGATGTAACTCTTACTACATTCAAATGCCACCCAAAATATTTTATGGTTCACTCCACTCCTAACAAAGGACTCTAAATCACGTCTAGTCCAAGAATCTAGTTATCCCCTCACCTCTAATCGACCGGCGGGTGACTGATAAGGCTGTCCACACAAAACTTTAAAAGGTACCTCATGCATGATAACCCGATACAAGTTATTACGCATAACTCTACTAATGGTAATTTCTCCCTTCAATTACCCGATATGGTACCACACTCACTACTCACATTAGCCACCATAATAAACCTCCTCCTGTCTACCCATCAAGCTATAGGTGATACAATATGCCCAAAACAAAGCTTCGTCCCCATCGTTTACTGATAATCCCTATAACAGGTGGGATTACAGGATCTCTTCCTGATTCACTTCAATATTTGTAGGAACCTTGGACTAGTGCAATCCTTCTTTACCAACCTGTCTACCCTTTCCGTCACGGGAACTATCGGTCTGGTAAAAAATTTCTAATTGCTCATCCCGAACCAACTTATTTCCATCTATGAGTGGTGCATTCAGAGACAATCTCACTACGTCACACCCCACACCAATTACAACTTATAATATCTCAGATTAAATCTATACTCCCCTTATTCCATTGGTATGCCAAAAGTCACAACGCGTACACTTTTCGCAATTGGCACACTTATTGGGTCTATAATTTTTCCCCATAGTTATCAACATCTTATTTACACGTAAGCCACTCTCAGCATTCGATTGAGTACATCTCCTCTCTATTTTCCCAGAATAATTCAACCACCTCTTTATCAAGAGATATCTTTTGAATGGCTTCCCACAACCTTTCACCCCATCTCGTTGTGTTACTCTCATTACACACATATACTTGGATTATCGTCATTCTCACAAGACATTCAATCCATCATATAATTCCGACATTATCTATAATTTCCCTCAGGCATGTGTTCCACATATTTATTCCTATGTCCTCCTATCTCGGACGGTTTATAATCCAACTAACTAGGGAGCCCATACACCCTATAATCAGTGCATATATGCACAACACTAGAAACGTCACACACACTTTCCTTAAAACTGGCCTCGCATTATCGATGTGGCTACAAGACATGGGTATTCTCAATCACCTCATAAATTGATTTTTTTTCTCCTTAACATCATTCCACCATTCAACTCATGGTGAGAAGAAAATTTTTAGTTCTCTCTCATGGCACTACCATCCGTACATGCATTATACTATATAATAACCCTCAGTTCAGAGGGTTTTCTCTACACATTCATTGATTAACATTCAAAACTGAATCCCTGTCATCCATCAACGTCTCTTTATTCACGACGTTCATCAATGCCTATGCGTATCTCATCATGCAACAACATTCAAATATGGAACTTTCCCCCATACTCTATTAATCACCATTAGTGGTAATTAAATCCCATAAACCTCAATCATATAACCAGGACTCTCAAAATCTTGTCCCCAGACATATAAATATAAATCTCATCTCCCATGTCTCTCAAGGAGTAATATAATAATGCGTTCTCCCTATCACCAAGTTCTGAGCACTAACCATAATAATGAGCTATATCTCTCCACTCAACAATAAATCCAATATACCTCAAATTACATCAATCAAGTTCCTACACTCCAGGATCAAATATCTCGAGACAACCATACTCTCCGAACTCTCTATCATAAAAATATAAATGTGAGCCGGACCCACTTTCAGGCGAGGCCTCATCAAACAATACATCCTACCTTGGAATGTTAGACACAGTGGTCTTGCTTTCACAACCCTCTATCATTCCACCCACATCACTAATCAGTCCATACCCAGGATAATATAACACTCGTATGATACTTCATTAGAACGAGTAATTCCAAAATACATATACTCCCCATGCCTGCACTCTCTCCCCCTATGAGTAGTACTAAAGAGAGTCCCACTATACCAAGGAAAGAATATACATGTTATAGCGCAATCAACGATATACTCACTAAACTCATCTCACACAGGAATCTAGTGCTAAGAGAATATGGTGACACGCTCGTGTCACAAAAAACTTATCCCACTAATCCGAGGATAAAACTCATACTTCCAATTATCAATAATGCTAGTGGCTCAAATGGTTCTTAGAAATTACACGCCTATCCAAACTGAACCAAAACTATCTTAATCATTGCCCCAGCTAGGCACCATACTCTTTCCCTTTTACTCATATTGGGAAAAAATCAATCATGCGGTCCTACTCGTCACATAAAATGCCTCTTCATATAATCCCCTAATCTTGGCCATACTGGCCATATTAGGGTTGTCCTTCTCGCAAACCCTAGTAGCGTCGACCTCGATGTCCGCCCTAATTGTTCCCTTAGCTTCGCAGGCCATAAGTAACACACTACCGTCCTTACCAGTCCCAACTGAATCCACCTCCACTAGGTAGGAATTCAGCTAGTTGAATAATTATAATGGGTCCCCTGATGGGTCTCTTGCTTGTGGTGTTTCGCTAGCACCATTACAACCAGTCTTATTTCGTGACTAAATTCTCTTATTATTTTAGCTCCCTTCACAAGGAAGTACTAATATTAACACTCCCAAAAGCACAACATCTTTACCTTCTGCATCAATCGTCTAAGCATAATTTCCCTTTAAGTGCTGGTGACTCCTTTCATGAGTCCATTACCCACCTTAAAGGCTCTTTACTCCATTGTACCAAATATTGTGATTTACTCCCACTGTTACAACATTGCTCCTACATGCCAAGAGAAAATTTATCCCAATTCACTTCTGGGTATTTATATTACTTCGTGCTATATGCCAAAGCCTCTGGGTATTCTACATCCATTGGCTATACCCATGATCTCCGCATCTAATAAAATTTTGAGGGGGGTCCTGTTCAAAGACCTCTCCGACTCTCTCCCATCTTAACCACACTAGGTGAGTCTAATTTAGCACTTCTCTTCTATAATGGTTCAATAATATATGCAACACTCTAGAAGTCCTTACATCTCAATCATGCCGAGCAACAATAGTGGTGGCCTCTGCTATGGTCATCGACCCCAAAATATTCTTCAAATTTAACTGAGCCCCGCCTCCTGCTACCTTCCTAATGTCCTTCACTAGTCATCAATTGCTTAATTGGCATACGGAGTGCTCCCGTACGCATAAAAGGTTCACTAACGTTTTGACACTATAATAGGAGAACATAAGCTATGTACTTAGACGAATACAACAATTCTATGATAGGTCTCTAAATCAATCAAACGGTACGGAAAAAACATAGAAAGTCGTACAGATCCTATGGACACTAGAACCTAATGATTTGATACCAACTGTGACACCCCATCTAATCAAATATAGGGTGATCAGGCCTTTATCAAATTAAAATACGCTTCTCGTATCGCTAATTCTTAGCATCATTTTCGATAACTCAAATTTTTTTTATAACAAACCACCTAATATTTAATTGAACCGGTGCCAAATGTTATATTTCAATTAAATAGGATAAATAAATAGTTTGACAACTAAAACAAATAAATAGTTCGACGACTAAAAAAACTTTCTACATATACTAGAATCCAAACCATCATAATATGTAAATGAATCAAAGTCATGCCGAATAAACCACTGGCTAAAAATATCAACCAACCATTATTCATAATTAACTGCTATTCAAATCTGATACAAAACTGAAACTGCAATGCTGCCAATATGTCCATATACGAGATATAAGAATGAGATACTATACAATATCTGAATGAAAGAATCGGCTACTCAAACCCTGTCAACATCCACAGTGCTACAAATCCGAGTCCCTAAAATGACATCAAGTATCGCGTCCCTGTGACAGGTTTTGAAAATATTTTTATAGAAAGAGTTAGTATTCAAAACATTTTGAAAACATTTAACAAGTAATTTATCGCAATTAAAATCGGTTATTCATTACACATGTTAGGTTCACGCACACTCTCTTGAGTTACCTCACCTCTCATATAATGTGCACACCTAACATTCTATACTTATCCCACCTACCTATCATACCCAAGCTATCTCGACTAAAGTATATAACCGGTCTTATCAATGGTTTACTCTCTCGTACGACCCATACATCACGCTTCATTATTATCATTTCTCGCATACTATTCCGTTGTCATATAACATTGACATATGTTATGTTTAATCATCCAAATCAAGTCTCAGTACTTAAATCATATAGCATTTCAAATCTATCACCATTCAACTTCCGTAATTAAGTTTCACTGCTTAATTTACTATAAATATTACCAATCTATTTTTTTAATCTTTAAATTAAGTTTCCCATTAATTAATTTACCATTTTAGATGTGTATATATATATATATATATATATAATTTACAAGTTTATTTAGCACATAAGTAGAATATTATGAAGTATATATTTCACACACAATATATACTCTAAGGATTATTGGTCTTGATAATCATCGACCCCAATCATCCTATCATTGAAATTGGTCCAGATATCCCTCGAACCCAAAGTAAATGTTATGTGTATTTTAATAGGTTCGGATAATCATCGACCCCAATATTATTCATCTTCGATTTGATCTGGATAATCATTGACCCTAAATCGAGCTTTCATGTATTGGTCAGGATACTCATCGATCCCAATACCGAATTAAGTACACCTTAGGTATATATTTTTCAAACATACTATATAATGACCTCCGTGTATCACGTTTTAGGGGTTATTGTATCGGAATCACACCTCGATCACCAATATATATAGTAAACTTTTAGAATTCACACAACCCGATAATACATGTTATTACTTGGCATATATCTCTCGCATACTCTCAGTACTATTTACTTTATGATTTATCTCATTATCGTATATGAAGGAGTGTTCATACAACTTTAGGGTCCTGGTTACCCCTTTATTATATAAATTTTGTAGTTACCATCTTTAACCTACTGATACACATATTGAATTTTTGTTTACTCTTTCTCCGTAGCTCAATACCCAAATTTCCCTATCTATCTCTCAGTCAGTTTTCCCTTCCAATCAATGTTGTAAGGTGTACACCCAATGACCTTAATGGACCTTAACTATACCCTAATGGTCTTTATCAAGTCCCTATATAGGTATAATATCACTCCTAAGGTTCCCCTCCTATGTTGGAAATCATAGAAAACTCAACCAACAAGAGAACCCAAATTATACCTTGATTGATTGATAAAAGGATTTGGTCGGTCGATCGATCAAATAGGTGCATCTTCATCTTCTTCGATTTTTCTTCCTTTTTGATTTACTTAAATTGCATAATTCTTCACCAAATTCATATCCAATGATTCCTAACGATTTCTACATGAGTTAGGATGATTTCTAATGTTTCAAACACATTAAAACTTTATCGAGATCAATAAAGAATGAATCAACCCCTCAAAACTCTTTCATAATATAGTTTTAGTGTTCATCCTTCACATTCCATTCAAAAACCATATTTCAATACGTAGTAATAATTAAAACTCTCCTGATTTAAAATCCTCTACAAATACAAACACTTTCTATATGAAATGTTACCTAAACATGTAGTCAATTAGTGATTTTCATATAAGTTTTTTATATAAAAATACATCTATTCATGGAATCCCTACACATGGGTATTATAACTTCAATTCGATTCGAAATAAACACTTCGCATTAATTTATTGATTTGATTTCATGGTTCCTGGTTTTTGATTGATTGCTTTTTCTCAAACCTCCCTTTCCAATTGTCTTGAGTTGCAAGAAGCCATTCCCCACCTTCATAATTATTTTTTATTCTTTTGGAAAAGGGTTATCTCTTCTCTCCAATGGACTCTCTAATATTTTATGTTATGAGCCCTAACCCAATCTCTAAATATCATATATATGGCTCTAAATTTCGTAGGTCTCTTTACCTCATTTTGAAAATTGACTGAAAAACCCTTAATAGGTGCCGGTTTGGTCCAAAATTGACCCAGGATCCAAACTATACTCCCGGGTACACTATTTCGACTCTTTTGACCCATCCATAATTGTTCGTAACCCCTAAATTATCATCTGAGCCACTTAATATACTTTTTTTTTCTCATCTGAAAATAGTCTACACATGACTCCCGATGAGATAAAATAAAATTTGAACATATAAATCGATATGTCATATAACCATAATTATCTATTATTTACTATTCGCACTTAGTAAATATCATAATGCAATAATAATTAGTATCCATCTCTCAATTAATATTTGATAGTCCCAATTATTATCTAATCGCATTCAATTACTTCACTCGCGTAATTTAATTAAAACTTATTTTTTCTAATTAATTCCTCAAATTAATTAAACAAAATACACAGAAATGTAGGGTATTACAATAGTGGCCTGATGCCCTTTAATGAAATGACCCCTCGGTGTCATATGATGCTTTGGATACGTGTATCATCATACATGTGTCCCAGACACATGTGACGTAAAAGTGTCCTTGACTGGACACATGTCAACGAGTGGAATGGTTGGCCTGCAAGCCAAGGAGTGTTGGTAGCATGCTTGTTTGGAACCCTTTCTCTAATTTTGTGGGCCTAGGAAATTGAGCACAATCATTACTTCATTTAAATACCCAATTTTTTTTCTCTTTATTCTCCCGCTCCAACTATTCTAGACGAAAACTGAAGCTTTTATTTTCTTTTTCTTCAAACCTCTCCATTATAGTTGAGTTTTTACGTTTCTCTTTCGTCCAAAGTCTTCTTCTCCACCCAAGTAACCCTATTTCTTTATCTTGTGCCTTTGTTTTCAATATTACTAGTTGACTTGTTTTTATTTATTTTGTCGATTATCTTTTAGTTTGTTGACCATTACTGGTGGCTATTATATGGGCTTTTTTGGGTGTTTTTAAGGTGTCGTTTAGGTTGTTGGATGTTGGAAATTTATATTTTAGGAGTTTGATGCAGTTTTGGGTACCGGTTCATCCTTCCAGTGAACTTTTCGATCAACTTCCCTCGTATCCCTTTACACTATTCTTGACTAGTTTCTTTAGAAAAGGATTTAACTTTCCCCTTTGATCTCATTATCAACCCTGGTCAAAACTTGTATTTGTTTGGATGAACTAAATACTATATGATCTTGATAATCACTACCCACACTTAAGGGAAATAATAGTTAGAGATATTTGCAAGGCTAAGGCCGAGACTATGGAAATAGTCGAGACCAAGTCAAGACTTCCAATTCACCCAACCCCCTTAGCCGTAGTTCATGCTCCTTTACTTAATAAATATCATGCCCTAGCCAAACCTAGGTTCTTCATAATCATTAGTAGTGATACCATGTCTGGTACATCTTCTAGTGGTTCTCAGTCTATAGCATCGTTTGAGGGTTACAGTCCCTCCTTAGCAAAAGAAGCTAAAAGTGAGGACTCTTTTGAACAAGCCATACATGTTATAGAGTCTATTTTGGACACCAATGGGGTCGCCGAGTCAATCAAGAAAGGGAACCCCAATCACCCAAAGTCCATGAGATCTCGATCAATGATGAGTCATGAGTCGATGTAGCTTTTAAGCAACCACCCATGGCCATTCCAATATCGGCCATGATCGACGTTGAATTCACCACCATATTTCCTTGGGGTGTCACTGCTATTGATGATGTAGACAATGAAGACTAAAAAGAACTCTTCATATGCCTTGACCTTTCCTAGTACAATTGGAGACTCATATCTATTATGTAGAGGCACCTCTATGGAATAACATCCTCTATCGACATGAGAGTCTCATTCGAGGACGAGAGAGCTTCTAATAATAAAGAGGGGGAGGTAATCATATATGTATAGATGTTCACGATTGGCTTCTGACTGTCGATCCACCCAAACAATAGAGCCATCCTTGTAATCATGGGGCTTTCCCAATTTAACTTTCTCCCAGTGCATGTTGGACTATTCTCGGATTCATCCAACTGTGAATGATTTCTTATCAAGACTACTTTTCAGTTAATATTTTCAGAGCATGTTGTAATACCCCGTAGTTTTATAGATATTTAAATTACAGAAGTGGGCGTAGTTTGGTAATTTGAGGAATTTCATTGATATAGTAGATTTTGGATTAATAAAAGTTAGATGATTACCGATGTGTGCTACATTTACTTTGGGGACTGAGTAAATGAGCCGAAATGTTTTTATGTCATGTCGTAGCTAGTTAAAGCGACATAAATTAATTTACGTTGTGGAAAATGCGTATCAAGATGTGTTGGCGTTAACTTGTAAATTTTATTTAGGTGACTCAGATGAATATTTTGAGTGCACGGTTGGTTTTGGAATGGCTGAGATAGTCAAAATAGAGTATTCGGGCGTAGTGTTTAGGTTCCGGGGACTTTTGGACTAGTAGGGACTCGCAATTGAGTAAACGAGTCATTTTTGTGTTTATAAAGGGCAAGCGCTTATTTTCTCTCTTATAAGGCACGAGAGAGGGAGAGAAATAAAGAAAAGAGAGAAAGAAGAGAAAGAGAAAGAAAGAAGGGAAAAGAGTAAGAAGAAAGGGATTTTCGACGCAAACTTCACGGGATTCGACTCGAGGTTGTCGGATTTTATCCACATGGTAAGTGTTTACTTGATTTATTTAATTGAGTGCGTGTATCTCATACTATATTTGGTAAACTATATGATTTTAGGTTAAAAATAAATTTGGGAAAATTGATTTTGAAATAACAAATAGATGTGTTGTTAACTCTTAATGATTTCTTGTGTTAAATCCATGTTAATGGTGTATATATATGGATTGAAATTGGAGGAATGATAAACTAGCATTTTAATGGTCTTAGGGTTTAAATCTAAGAGAGATGGTTTAATACCACAAACTAATTGACGTGTTAGCTATAAATGAGTGTTAGGATGATTATAGTGATGCTGATTGAGGTTAGAAACAATAAACTGGGCAATGGGCTGATATTTGGGTATTTTGGAGAAGATGAAATAGCCCAAACAGTGCCCTCCGAATAGGGCGAATCGATTCGGGTCTAGACCGAATCGATTCACATAAGGGGACTTGTAAGGCTGTCTCAAGCCGAATCGATTCAGATTGAGACCGAATCGATTCACCTTTGAGGACGTGATTTTAGAACACTTTTCTAATTGATTCAGATGGAAACCGAATCGATTCGTATTTGGGGTGAATCGATTCGGCTTTGTTAAAATTGGTAGTTTTCCTTCTTTGAGTTTAGGGGGAGTTAAATTGGAATTGGAGATTATTATGGGGGAATATAATTATGATATTAGGAATCCTACAGGATGGTATTTATGGTGTGTAAATTTTGAGATGAAAGAGGGAACCTCAGGTTCATTTAGTGTACAATCCGGGGGAAGAACCTAATGAATGTTTGGGTTAAGCAACATTCGAGAGAGAGGTCTTCGACAAGTGTGTAGAGATATTTATACGGTTAGAATGAATATGGGATGAATGCATTTGAGTAAATCCTAGGATACGATTAGGATGGAATCTAGGATATGGGCTAACGAGGATTGATCGATTATCCAGTACCTCTATTGACAACTATTATTATAGGTGAAGAGATACTTATGGGATTAAAATAAGTTAATAGTATACTTATTTATTTATTACGAATTGGTATATTCGACATTATATATAAATCCTTAAAAGTGATTATGGTGTGAGTTATATATTAAGTAAGAGAATACTTATACGCAATTTCGAATATGAGCATTTGGGGTTATTGGCTATAGCTATATGAGTTTGGCAATTATAACCATATATATATATATATATATATATATATATATATATATATATATATATATATATATATATATATATATATATTGAGAAGTGGCATGTGTTTTTTCTTCATGAACAATATCATTATCAATTTCAGCCTATGTGAATTGAACCATAAAATCTATGAAAGCCACAGGTGATGTAAAACTTACCTAAATCAACTGACCAGGCCATTAACCTACCTGATTTCTCGAGTTTATGAATAGCCTCCTTCAAAGGAGTGTCGGTGAGCACCACTATCGCGTGCTCTTGAAAATATGGCTCCATTTCCCTTGAGGCATGAATCAGCGTGTATGCAATCTTCTCCATCTTCGGATACTTGAGCTCAGCTCCTTGAGAGGCCTCGCTATTAAAATAGAATGCTTTCTGAACCCCCTCATCGTCCCGAACGATGGTCGCACTGATTTCCGAATTTAATACTACTACATAAAAACTAACTTCTTGCGTTGAATAGGCCGAGATAAAATCATTGGAGACCTAAGATAATCTTTCAACTACATAAATGGTTTATCGCATTTTTCGTCCCACACGAAGGGTTTTCTCTAGATTTTAAAAAATGGCGGACACTTGTTAGTTACCCATGAGACAAAACAGTTGAGGGCTGTGACTCATTTAATAAGCCTCTGGATGTCTTTGGTTGTTCTCGATGTTGGCATGTCAACCAACACCTTGATCTCTATGGGGTTTACCTCTGCCCTAATTTGATTCATAATAATACCTTTTACTCCACCAACCCCAAAGACATAATTGGTTGAATTTAGTGTCATCTTGTATTTATCCATCATGTCAAACGTGCGTTCAAGGTCGACCACTTGATCTTCAACCTTTAGGCTTTTCGTCAGCATGTCATCAACATGGGCTTCTATTTTTTTCCTAATGTTCTCTTCAAACATCATATTGACCAACCTCTAATAGGTTTCCCTTGCGTTCTTCAGGCTGAATGTCATTACTTTATAATAGTAGGTTCCTTTATCAACATCGGCTTTGTTCATAAAGATCTTATTATACCCCGAATATGCATCCATGAAACTCATAATTACATGCTCGGTCATGGCATTAAACATATGATCAAATTGAGGTGGTGGTAACTATCTTTAGGGCAGGCTTTGTCAAATAAATACAGCCCATGCACATCCTCCACTTGCCACTTGATTTGGGCACTATGATGACGTTAGAAAGACAATTCGGATATTAAACCATGCGGATGAACTTAGTTGTTCGAATCTTATTCACCTTTCAAAACGTTTTGTACCTCTAGTCGATGGGCTTTACTTTTTCATCAATATTCAGCTGATGCCAGATAATGTCGAGGTCAAACCCGACATATCTCCTTGGGTCCAATAAAAAATACTCTGCCTTCTTCTCTGTAACTTCACTAATTATTCCTTGATATCAACTTTTAGGGATGAACCAATTTGGATGGTTTTCTCTAGATCTTCCTCAATGAGGACGATGGATTCTACCTCCTCAGTAGGTTCACTCTTTTTCATATTTCTCTCATCCCTCGGGTCGATAGTGTCGATGTTGTATGAGGTGGTTGATATTTTATGGGATACCTTTCCTCGGTTGAAATGAAGTAGCATTTGCATGCCTCTACCTGGTAACCCTGTACTTACCCTAATCGATAGGGACTCGATAATTTCATCATCCAGTGAACCGTGGAAGGTATGGCCTCAAACTACTTAAGGGCTACCCTTATAGAATTATGTTATAAGCCGAGAACACGTTCTCATCCATGAGAAAAAAGATAATCTTCTTGGTAAGGTCCCTCAGTCAAGTGCCCATGCACACATACATCTGAAATACCCCCAACTGGTTGACTTCCTCCCCACAAAATCCGATCAGCGGCTGGTGATAAGGTACATCTCAAATTTTGCTTACTTTTAATCCTTTGAAACATTCCCAGAACATCGCATCTGCTGAACTTCCCGTATAGACGAGGATACGAGAAAGATCATACCCATGAACTCTCGTACTAATTACCAGGGTGTCATCGTGTGGATCCAGGATTCTTTTAATGCCCGTTATGGAAAATTTGACGAGTAAAGTGTTCGTATCAACATACTTTAATTTTTTGGGTTTTGCCTCAGTTTCCACATAATTTAACCCTAATCTCTTTGGTGTTGCTTTTTCTTCTACCACATGCATTGTTTTTTGTCTATCGACTCTGTACCACCACCAACTAGCCTGCTACAGATCATATTCACTTGAAATGAGCTTATACAAAAATGACCCTTTAAATTAGGAATCTTTACTGGGAGGTCGGGGTCATCTACCTCATCGTCATCAGACACATCGTCGTTATTATTAGCATGAACATCTCATCTCGACTTATCATTTTTCCTCCCATTCTTCTTTTTTCTAGACTCTTCCTTGTCTTCACTCCTATCCATTTATATCTAGAGTTTAATATGTTTCAGTAACTTCTCGATCTCATTGTTAAAGGAAAATCACTTTTCCGTCGTGTGCCCATAATCTTAATGAAAATCAAAGAATTTACTATTGTCCCTCTAATGAGAAGAAGACTTCAGATTTTCTAGCCATTTGAGTGCTCTATCATCCTTCATCTCATTAAGAATCAATTTTCGGCTCACTGATAGCGAATCAAATTTATAAGTGGACTGACCAGATTTACTGTCACTGACCTCCTTTATGTCTCCTCTAAGATGCCATGGCCTCCTCTCGGTTTATGATTCTCCCGACTATGGCTAGGAGTTCTGTCATGGACTTCGGAGGATCTTCAGAGAGTTTCCAAAGGATTTTCCCCCACTATAGGCCAGTAATGAGCATTGTCATCACTTTTCATCATAATCAACTACCTATAACTTTCCATTATTAAAACTAGAGCTGTAGTCCCTCAAGAATTCATTATTTCCATACTTAAGATTAAGGAGATGAGTTACCCTCTTCGGTGGCTTCATGATGAAGAACAAATTATGATTGAACCTCTCGAATAGCTGTGTAAAATTCTCTATGGAACCTCTCGATAGGGAAGTGTACCACATGTGAGCCACACATCTGAGAGTGATAGATAAGGATCGACATTTCATCTCATCGAGCATTGAGTATATGTAAGGATCCAATTGGTACATCTCTATATGGTGAACTGGATTTGAACTACCATCATACCTCTATGACACAGTTAGAGGTTGATCAAGGGGTAAACCGTGCGTTGTGTAATACGCAAATCATTGTTATTCGTTCGGCGACTCAATGCAAAAACTAAACTAAACTACAACTAGACTTGACAAGCAAGCGCAGCGGTAAGTTGGGTATCGTAAGAAATCCATAGGGCGTAATTGAATTTTAGATTTTAATTTCTTTAGAACATAAAAAACAAAAGTGTAAAATTGTAACAATAGAAGGTGATGGTTGGTTGTGGTGACAAAAGAAAAGAATAAGTTATCCCCCACATGGATCGAAACAACTACTAATTAAAATTCCAGTTTGAAAACATTTAATCGAGCATTTTTAATTAATCATAAACATCACACCATAAGGAATTTAACTCAAAGTTGCGAGATTAAACATTTAATTAAAAAGGGTCACACACGGATTAAATTTGGATTATCGCTACAAACACTAACGTTGCGTGACAAATAAAGTTAAACGCATAACATTCCAACTTTAAAACACACGGTTTCAATTAAATGCAATTTTACACAAAATCTAGTTTTCGGAGTTCGAGGCCCATTAATGGCAGAACACAACCCCAACCCTATTTATCTAAGGGAAATACATAAATTAAACTACTTCACACTAGGAAAACAACAAATAAATGAAATACAAGTTAATCTATACAAGGAATTTAAATGAGAACAATGGAAATTACAACTATATAATATAGACAATGAATAGTAGATAAAGAATCTTACGTAGAATTGGAAAATGGAGTAGGGCCAAACCTCCCCTAAAAAAACCTAAAAACAAGACAAAATGGAACATATTTACAAAGAAAAAAAAACCTCACTTATATAGTAAGTGAGAAAAAAATAGATAAGAAAAGGAAAAATAAAAACAAAACCAAAAGTCAGCCAAAAATAGGGGATCGATCGATCCACCCATTTGGTCGATCAATCGATTGAACAGAGTTGAGACCATTATCTTTGAACCAGGATAAAAATTCTGTAGTTGATTGATCGACCTCGTTGGTCGATCGATCAATCCATCGATTATGCAACATCCCCTGCTTTGGGTTGAATGAAATCCTCTTTTGCTAAAAGTCTCATAACTTCTTCGTTCTAGCTCGAAATAACTCACTATTTACAGCCACACGAAGCTCACTCCAAGGGATTAAACTTTTGTGAAGATGTTGGAACCGATGCCTATGACAGCCCGCCTAATAAAATACTAGGTAATCAATCCTAACCAAATTAAAACAGGAGTCTCATATGGTTCATTCTCATCATCATTGTCGAAAACTAATTTAATTACTAATAACCTATTAGGCTGGCGTCAAAATATTATATTAAGCAATCTTTTTAACCAAACCATCCACATAAATCAATTTGTACAGTTTATATGCAATAACTGAAATGAAATAAAATAACCGAACACTCGGTACAACACAATACACCCAATTAAAATGCCGCATTAAAAGGCGGTAAATGAATAAATGAATACAGTCGGGCTATCGGCCCGAGTATTAATACAATTCTTCCTATCTATATTACAAGGATATAAGCATCTAAAATAAACCTGCATGCATCCACAATTACTGCAACAAATGTCTGACTCGAAGGGATCATCATCCAGGCATCCCATGTATTTGGACACCTAAAATATGTATATAGCAAGAGAGGGGAAAATAGAGAAATGGGTCAGATCCCAAGTTTGAAAATAGTTTGCAAGTGCATAAATGTTATATATTAAAATATGAAATATCTCATATTTAAACTGCTATCGCACTCTCCTGAGATAAACTTCACCCCTCTTCTAATAGTGCACTCCTATTGCATACCTTTTTAAACAATCTAGTTAAGCTACCCTGCCTAACAAAACTACTTCGCCCATCTTCTAAAAATCCTCGAAGCCCAAGTACTAAGGACTAAACATCTCCCCATTCCCAACATTGCGCTACGTTTTGTGATTGGGGTGTCTCACGGAGCGAAATCCGACTAAGGAACCTCCCCGATACACTACTTCCTAGAAATGTTGATCGTCGAGATTCATTAGGCCCTCAGCACATAAATCATATATAGATATATATAGTTCTCACTAGAACCTATGATTCATATTCATTTCGAGCCGAATATAAATCTACCGAAAGGGTAATAACTCTTATTACATATTTTCACTTTACACAAGTTTACTTTATATGATATCGCATCTTCATACACAAGCAATATACTATACGCAATAAATATAATTATACCTATTTCAATCATAAGCATAATAACCATCCCATCAAGCTATAACTCGAGGATGCTGTCTCATAGTGCCTATCTGAATTCGGGTTTACTCATTCAATCACGGTACCAAGCTATAATCACTCATGGTCATGGTAAAAATACACAACAATAGAGGCGGTCATGTTCCCTCTTGAAAGTGGGATACAAATATCGCACTCATATACGGGACGATATAACCTGGGGATATACTCTCCCTGCTCCTCAAGCCAGAGGATTCACCCACATTGTGCAACCTCCCTAGATCTCCCTAGAGAAAATATATAATCTGGTTTTCCAACCCTATGCCAAGGGAAGCCTGTAGAACTAGCCTCTAAAGTACAAATATACCCATCACATAGATATATTTATTCATATCACATTATATATACTGTAATAACGTCGTATATATGATCTATATCACTTCTAATATATTATGCCTGTAATTGCCAAACTCTTATAGCGATAGACAATAACCCCGAATGATCCCATTCGTAATAGTATATAAGCAATCATATAATTGAAACACTAAACCCATAAGTATTCTCTATACATACTTGCCAAAGACCTGTCTTGAACGTTGTTCGACCCGAACCTTCACTAAGTCCACACCCCGGATTGTACACTAAACTCATCCAAGGTTCTCTCTTTTATTACGAGGTTTATTCACCCTAATAGCGTCATCTAGGAGTCCTTATATCATAACTAGAATCCCCCAGAATAATCTTTAATTGCATTTTAACTCCCCCTAAACTCAAAGAAGGAAAACTGCCAAATTCAAGAAAGGCGAATCGATTCGCCCCAAATGCGAATCGATTTGGTTTCCATCCGAATCGATTCGGAAAGTATTCTAAAGTAGGTACTCAAAGGTGAATGCATTTAGTCTTAATCCGAATCGATTCGGCCTCAGACAGCCTTATAGGTCCGCTTATGTGAATCGATTCGGTCAAGACCCGAATCGATTCGTCCTGTTCGGAGTGCACTATTTGGGCGATTTCATCTTCTCCAAAATACCCAAATATCAACTCATTCTCCATTTTATGGTTTCTAACCTCAACCAACATCACCATAATCATCCTAATACTGATTTCTAACTAACAAATCTATTAATTTTCTCCCAATGTCAGGTTGGATTTCTGACTAACAATTTAGATCTCGGATAGACTTTCATAGAAAAATCATTATAAATTCAAAAAAATCAGAAAATACATGGTTGGTGCCCATGCGACCATATTGAAAAGATCTACAAATCTCATTTTTTTACCAAGAGCCAAATCGATTCGCTTCCTAGCCGAATTGATTCAGAAATGACGTTGTGTCAATATTCACCTTCTTCTCCAAAAATCCCAAACCTCTATTAATACACCTCCAATCTTTTTATTTCTTCTCCAAACCTTATATAATCACAAACAATAATATATATTCAAGAAACATAGGTTCTAATCATCCTAGAACAAAGAATCGACAACTAATTTCTAGAAATCCCAATGTTTTCCTAATATGAGATTTTATCCGATTTTAATCGTTCAACTTCCGAAAAACCCGGTTCGATTGAAGAAAACCGAACCCGAAAACCTTTATAGTTTATTACTACCAACTATAATATGAGATATATTTGTAAAAGAATAAATCAAGTAAACAGTTATCTCGTGGACAAAATATGACGATCTCGAGTTGAATCCCACGGAGTTTGGTCGGAATCTCCTCTTCTTCTTACTCTCTTCCTTCCTTTCTTCTCCTCTTTCTTTTCCCTCTTTTCTTTGTTTCTCCCACTCTCTCGTGCCTTTTATAAAGAGATAAATATGGGTTTACCCCTTATAAACCCAAAAATGACTCGTTTACTCAAATACGAGTCCCTACTAGTCCGAAAGTCCCGAAACCTAAACACTACCCCCGGATACTCTATTCTAACTATCTCGTCCATTTCGAAACAAACCGCGCACTCGAAATCTTCATTCAAGTCACTTAACTACAATTCAGTAATTAAACCCAACACGTATCAATACGAGTTTTCCAATTAAAATATTATCTTTTGTCGCTTTACCAAACTATAAAATGTAATTAAAATAATTCGACTTATTTACTTAGTCCCAAAAGTAAATGTAACACACGTCGGTAAACATCTAATGCTATTATACTCCAAAAATTATTATTCATAGAAATTCCTCAAATTTCCAAATCACACTCACTTATGTAATTTAAATATCCATTAAAGTACGGGGTATTACAATGCTAAAATTATGAAATGACTAAATTTCCCTTGCGCATGTAGAATTGTACGAAACTTGTCCGAAATGCGTCCAAACTTCATACTAAGCATCTAAACACCTACAAAAGATCAATTAACCCCTGCAAAACATATATCTATTCAAATCTGAGGTTATCTAGTTAACGGCATAAATACAGGTATTAAGATACCCGAGGGGGCTAATAAAGGGTAAGTTAACAGGTGAAATACTTAATATTTGCGTTGTATCAGAGGTATGAACTTTGAGGGGGTAGGATAACTTAAAATTCTTGGCATAAAATGGATACCCTTCCATGTAGCCTTAGCGTATCAGGTCACGACTCTTGATCAAGTTGTCGATCTTATCTTCTAGCCTTTGTATGGAACTATTCCACGACTTTTCTTCTCCCACTGCATTATCACCGCCACCTTTATAGGCTCTACCATTGTTGTTCATTCTTGTCCATCAGCCCTCTGTTGGGTATTTACCTCTCTCTGGTCATCTATATCTCAGATCTGCCTTGCTCTTTCATCATAACTTCTTCCATTTCCTCTAGACTACCAGCATTGTGAAATGAGAGTGCCTATCTCGTCCACATTCTCCTTAGGGGCCGAGACGATCAAGGGCCGACCCTCAATTGAATTTGTCATAGGCTGAAGATCTTTGTAAGTTTTCTGAGTGGGTTGTGTATTTTTTCCTTGATAGGTTGGTCCTGGGAAAACTGTATCGCCAAAAATTTCATACAGCTCCTAGTACCACTTTTCTTCGCAGATTTATTTATTTGGATAACCTTGGGTCTACTTTCCTAGACGAAGATGCTTAGGATTAGGTATGTTTCTCAACCTTTGATGGTGTTTTGCCTCCTTAAGTTGGGCCAAGGGCGGTCCCTAGATCATCGGTTGACCATTTCTCTGCCAGTCGGAGTTATCATCGCCACCGCTAGGTCACCTGGAGCTCTCCCTAGTACACTTTGGCTAAATGCCATAAATTGTTCTTGCATATTTTTCTGGTAAGCCACCAAGGATCATTGTCACATTGCTACATCATCCATTTATTAATGAGGTCATTGTTGGATGGAACTTGTTCCAGCATTGGGAGGCAAGTTAGATGGCATCTCCAGTGAGATTCACTTATAAGTAAAGGGAGAAAAAGTAACAAGAGCTAGAAATGAGCTGTGAGTCAAATAGAAACTTGAAGAAAAATCACCCCATCTCTTTTAATGGTGATTCGAATCCAATAAGTATAGATTTGGATCACCACCAAAGGCAAAAGGAGATAGTCTAAGCTAAGGAAATGAAGAGGAAGAAAAATCTCTTCCTACAGATGGTACTAAAATGATGATGTTGAGAATCACCACATCAATGATATGTGCAGACACAGATCTAGCAATGTCAACAATGGTGGAAATCATAGTAATATATATATACACAGAGAGAGAGAGAGAGAGAGAGAGAGAGAGAGAGAGAGAATAATGGATGAGAGAGATATAAGACATTGAGATTTAGGTAGTTCGACCTTGGCCTACTCCACTATCCAAGATGATGATGGTTTTTTATTTCTATGATGTTGAAAGTGGACTCAAGTTTTACGTCGAGTCCATCCCTATGGAGCATGATATCCTCGAGAGAGTTAAGGTTGAGCGATTTATAACTTTTAATGAAGTTCTATAGGCCTATTTTGAGTGAGGTACCTGTCTACGGTAGTATCCTTGATAGACTCACCTATGTGAATGTGGAAGTCTCTTCCTAGGATAATTTGGGCAAATTCCCTAGAGAGTTCACCATGCTGGGATAAAAGCACATAGACATAACGTGCTGCCTTGAGGACTATACCCAAGTAGGGTTATGTGTGGGATGTTGTGAGAGATAGAGTTCAAAACTAAATTTACTCTAGTATAATCTGAATCGTCATTATTACGTGAAGGTTCAAGTTGAAAGACACCTTTCCTTATTCACAATTATATTAATTATTCTCAATAATTTTTTAAATTTTACAAGTGGGGGATTATTGGAACTATTGTTTAGGTAGCGTAAAAACATTAAAAGCCTATTGAAACTTTGAGTGCCTTGTCCCAAATCGATTGAGAGTTTTAATATGGTATAGTTAATATACACATATTTTGACACTTAAGGGAAAGCCATATGGGCATTAGAATTTTGTTTGTGATGAGTGAAAGAACTTGTTGGGCCAAAGTCCACATGTTCGTGCCCCCGCTGCCATCCGATCGACGCAGTCCGTGGCCAAGTCCAGGTCCTAGGTCTCGGATCTTGGGCTTGAGATGTGTGTAATAAAAAATTTTAGGTCCAAAAATAATTATTTTTTAAATAAAAATATGGATGGATTTGAGAAAACGAAAATGATTTACTTTATTATTGTTTATTCTACCGAAAGTGGGATACTTTTAGACCCAAAGTCTTTGGCTCAATGGGTTCTCTCCCTACCATCTTTTTCTAACGTAAAGATTTTTTCTCCTTATTATGTCCATCTACTTTTATTTTTAGAAATAGAGTACAACACAAAATAAAGAAAAAAAACTCTTCCACCATTTCATTTTGTTCACAAAATAGATATGAAGAGCACACAAATATTTTTTTTTTCAGATCATTTTTTTTCTTTTCCTTACCTGATCACTTCAACCCACCCACCCTCGTCCCGAAATTGATATTGAGTAATTAAATGTGAATGGTTTAGAGTATACCAGATTACTATGTGAATAGTTTTAAGGGACCTAAATTGATTTAAATTATGGATTGTTTTATATTGGGGGTGGCGGGGAAAACATTAGACTGCAACCCAATTTTGGGCAGAGTCGCAAAACACCTTGAAGAGAGCAACCTAATCCGCGACTTAACCACATTATTATTTTTGGTATTGTATTTTCACAATTGGTAATTTCGTTCCATTTTCTAATTTCAGATACAACATCTTAAAATTAAAGGGTAAAAAAAATAAATTTTGGTTGAAATTAATGATTTATCAGCTCAGTGTATAAAACTCAATTGTCCCTTTTTTAGGAATTTCAAGTTTTCTTTTTAATAGTTCGAATTTATAGTTCTAGATACACAAATCTAATATACCTACCACATCAATAATGGAACAATATATTAAATTTATGTAATGATCATATTTAATCGAGTTGTACAAAATTCTTTTTGTTCGATATGATTGTTGGAAAAAGAGAAAAGCAGTGGATAGTATGAGTGTTTTAGGATGCTAAGTGCTGGAAGATTTTCAGTTTGGATTTTATGTTTTCCTACTGAAAATGAGATGTGGAATATTAACCTATGTATTTTAATTGAATTTATGTTTCTTCCCTATTGCATTTACAATGAAAAATAATTATTTGTTTTATTTTTGTTTGCATTGGTATTGAATGGTGATGGACTTCTTTTGGCATTTCTTAAGCTAGAAGTTTCCATTGCATTTGTCCATCCTTAGGTAACTAATTTGTAGGATACAATGAAATGAAACTTAATTACATGGATTAGATTATTTTTACTGACACTGAATTCAATTGGCAAAATTGTAAGGGTATGCTTGGATGCCTAGAATTGGAATTCAATTAATTCCAAATCCGTGATCTTAAAATATAGTTATTTCGTTCACATGTGGAATTTATGTGAAATTTTATTAGAATTTTGAATTCGTGTTGTAATGTGTGTAGTGTTTGAGTAATATTATATGTGCATAGTTTGTGTACTCTGTGTGTGTGTTGTTGAACTCCGAAATTATGTGGGTTTCTAAGTGTAGTGTGTGTGAAACTTTTTGAAATGTGTACGTTTATATGTGTGAAACTTTCCTTACTGTGCGTGTGTATGAAAATTTATGTGTAATGTGTACTCATGAAATAATGTGTGAGTATTTGTGAAACTATGTGTGCAGTGTGTTTGTGTTGATTTGTTTCCCTTGTAACCCCAAATAATTTGGAAAAAGATTTATTGAGTTAAATTATGTAAATAGTTCCACTTTGGAATTCCATTACAATTTTAAATCGAAATTTTTAATCAAATAATGGAATTGGAATTTAAGGCTTCAATTCTAATTGTAAAGCTTGGAATTAGGGCTGCCAAACAAACTCTAATATGAGTTTGAGAATATGACTTTTATTTGTTTTTCTTATAAGATTAGTGTGCCGCATTTGATTAATCTGGGGAATTTAAGAATTTCTATGTTAATGAAATAATTTAAAAAAATCAAATATAACCATAAAATCATGGTTTCTAATGAGGGGGATTTCCTAATGACGAGGAACATGTGAAAATTCTCGAACACTAAGAAAGAAAGGAAGGACGAGTAGTATACAAGCACTAATCTCCAATAGCTAACATAGATCAAGGCCTCTGATCCCGGGATAAACGAACATTTTGTTACTACCAATCGATTAAGTTATATAGACTATGAGAAATTCATTGACAACCTAAGGCCAGCACCCTTCAGAGCACGATCCTTCACTACTAGCCTAATAGTTGCTCTAGAATATTTGAAACTTTGAAGACTTGATAAAAGTATGTGTTTCCAATGGCTAACATGACCCCTATTGCTGCAGGAAAGCATCTCGAAAGATCCGAACACTTGTCACATCTAGATTTAAATATATTAAACGTGCTTAATGAAAGTAAGGTAGAACGTTGTAATGGGTTCTGTATATAAAGATTCGCATAGTGATGATAAAGGCAAGCTAATAATTCTCTAATTATGTACTCGAACATTCATCATAGTTACAAAGGAATACTCCCCCTCCCCTTCACCCATGAACGTAAGTCAATCTCGATCGAACCACGTATATATTGTGTTATAAATAAATCCTTTTTATTCACTAACACATTTGGCATTATATGTGGGAACACCTATTTCTAAGGCCTTGAATAAAAATCAGGTAATTTAAGCTATCGAAGGGCTTAGAGAGAAACAATGACCTTACAAGATCAACTAAAAGAGGTTTTAGATTGTCTGACTCAACCCTAAAAACTTTTGAGAAACATATGGATGAAGATACTCATGTTGTGACTAAGAAAAATAGGGTTCATTGCCTCCGCACCCCACACACTCCTCCACTATACACCAAACGTCATTAGCCCAAAATGTTTGGCTCCCATAAGCCAATAAGGCCACCATATTGGCCGATAAGGAATTTTCATTTAGCCTAGAACTAATGAGTTTCCCTATGCCATCAAACTTCAACCTCTTTTGGACAGACTCTTTTGATGGAACCCCAGATCCGAGGGATGAGATCGATAACTATGGGGTGCATATGGACTTTATGGCCAATCATGACCAAATAAGGTGGAAATCATTTGCCATTACACTAAATTGGTCGGCGAGGATGCGGTTCACTCGGCTATCTGCACAATCCATCACTTGATTTAGGGAGCCCCCTGAGTGCATCGAACTGCCACAGAGTAGTTCACTCCTCTTTTCACCATCATAGGAAGGGTTATGAAAATCATAGTGGATTAGAGGATGTTGAAGTTACCGATAAAGCCAAAAATCTGTCACATGAAGGCCCTGTCCAATCTATACAAATAATTTCACAATGAGTATGGCCACAACACGAACGATTGCCTACATCTGAAGAGAGAGATTGAAATACTGGTACAAAAAGGATAGTTGAGGGAATTTTTCCAAAGGGGGATCCCTCAACATGAAGACCGAGGTGGGAAACGACGGAATAAAAAAGAAGGAGCAAATCAAAAGAGTCATAATCATAAATGGAAGAAAGAATGGATATAAAAGTAGTCAAAGGAGGAAGGAAAACCAGTATGATATCCTGAAGATTTGTAGGAGGTGACTAAAGTTCATCCAGATGAACCTACTTGAGAAAGAGAGATATTGGAGGTGTAAGATGGTAAACCCACTAAAGGCTAGGAATATATTATTTTCACTCCTAAATATTCCACGATCCTCATCACACCCCACGATGATCCCTTGCTCATAACAAAAAAATATCCAATTGGATAGTGGAAATAATTATGATCGATACAGGAAGCTCAACTGACCACTTTTACTACGGGTGATTTGTGTGGATGAATCTATAAGGAGTTAAGATAAAGAGAGTAAAAAGACAATTATTAGGATTCTATAGATAGATGGTATACATAGAGGGATCGTTGGAGTTACCATTCGCCGTTGGAAGAGACAAATGATCAGTCACCCTTAAGGTGGAGTTCTTGGTGGTCAGGTTATCATCAACCTATAATGTGCTCATAGGGCAAACGAACGTCAGTCACCTCGATGAGGTACGAAAAATCAAATCCTTAATAATTCACTTACGAACATCGAAAGGAATAAGGACGATGCCAAAAATTCAATCATGATTCGGAAAGTACTATTTCTCATCGTTAAAAAAGAAAAGAGAAACCTTTAAAGTTGACAAACTAGATCTGAGGGAGTAGACCACTTCGTGGACTCCAATGGAGGACATGATACCCATTACTTTATATAAAGAGCATCTAGAGAGGATAGTATATTTAGGATCATCACTAAAGAAAGATAGAAGAGAGAGGTTGATATATTTTTTGAAAGAAAATCACAAGACATTTGCATGGAATCACTAAGATATGCCGAGCGCTAACGCCTGAGTAAAGACCCAGTCGAACGTAGATTCATCTAAATGGCCTATTCAGTAGAAAAATAGGTAGTTCACCTTGAAGGGGAATCAAAGAACCCATGTGGAGGTAGAAACTATGTCAGAGGAGAAGTTCATTAGGGATGTTTAATACCCCAAATGGTTATATATTGCGGTGATGGTAGAAAGATGAGCGAAATTAGAGGCTAAGTGTAGACTAATCCGATTTAAATGATGCTTTCCTAAAGGACTCATATTTTCTTTTAAGGATTGACGCCTTTGTTGATGCTAAAGCAGGACATAAAACACTCTCCTTTATGGACGCATACTCTGGGTATAACCCGATTCGGATGCACCCGGGGGATGAAGAAAAGACTTCATTTGTGACTGATTGCCGGTTGGGTTAAAGAACGTTGGAGCCACTTATAATCAGGTGTTCAACCAAATGTTTGAAGATATAATAGGAATGACGGTAGAGGTCTATATTGATGACATGTTAGTGAAAATTCTGAAGGTGGAAGAACATATTAAAGATCCTTTATTGGGGTTCATGGTGACACAAATGGGGATAGAGGTGAATCTCAAGTAGTACTAAATATGAGGATACCAAGAATGGTGAATGAAGTGTAATCAATAATAGGTAGGGTAGATGCGATGAATCAATTTTTGATCAAGTCCACGAATAAGTGCATCGTGTTCTTCATAACACTAAAAAAGGCATTCTTCTATATGAACGAGGGTGAATGCAATTTTCAGGACCTAAAGACCTATCTAACGGGCATCCATATTATTTTGAAATAAAAAACATGAGAAGAGATACATACCCACTATGGGAGCCCATTTTTTACATGTCCATGAGAGTATTCGAATTTAATAACTTGAGTTATTTGGCCTAATTCAAATCATAACTTAATTTCTACATGGGCATTTTAGTTAGAGTGGGATACTCGGATATATGGTGAAATCAGTTGCCAATAATGTCGATCGAGATATTCAAGCACCTCATGGCCAATCCCAAAACTATGATGGAGTTCCTTAAATAACTCAAACTCTGTAACAAATACATCTATAAATTGTACACCCTGACCCGGGACAAAGGGGTGAAAAATTATAATCATTGAGAGACACTTAATAAGATCAAGTAACCTCTCTGTGGACGTCGGCAAGTTGTCGAACCACGTACATTGTTGTTGCGTGTGATTCTATTTTCTTTCTGCCATTTGTGATTGTTTTGTTAAATCCTTTATTGTGATTTTTTTTGCACTAATAATTGGCACCGTTCGTGGGAATCGATTTATATTCCTACAAAAGCATTCATTAATAGAAAGACAATAATGTCTCACCATATGATCAATATTCCACAAGCAAACGATGTTTAGTAATACCACCCCACCCTTCCTAGGGTAAGGTCTGAAATTTGCGAACATTTAGACCCGAGGTTTCCTCAGGAAAGGCAACCCTAAAAAGATAGCCATGGGCCACTACGGTCCACTCAGAATTTTAGGTTAGTTGCTGCCCATGAAGACAAACTTTAAGAATAAGAGGTGGCGACGCACCACCAAGAAGAAGATAATGCTCACCTTAAGAGGAGATTGTAAACAATGTTGAGATATATTTCTAGGAACACAAGGTGGCATCGAGACAAGACTCCAAGCCCTTAGGCGGAAACTCCCCCAACCGAGGAATGAGCCCTAGGCGTGACCAAGAGAGAAATGAATGTGACATATCAGAATAAGCATAACTAAAGCGTGGTCAGCAGGAGAGGCACCACTAGAATAATGATCGAACAAGTGAGGATTTAAGGATCATGGTCCATAGAGAAATGGACCAACACCCAGCACACCAAGGATCCATATCAACTAGGGAGCTTGCCATAATATTGCTCAAGGGAAATCGAAGAAGAGAAGCCCCCCAGAAATTCTTTGTCCCCAGGTTCAAGATCTATGACGAGAAAACATACCCTATAGATCATGTCAGGTAGTATCGGAATGTAATAACTTTATAGAGCCATAATGACGCACTGATGTGCAAGATCTTCCCGTCTAGATTACACGATGTAGCACATAAGTGGTATAAATGGCTCCCCTACAAGTTGATCGGGAATTTTGCAGCACTGATAGAGGATTTCATGACACGATTCATAACAAGCAGCTCCCATCCTAAGTGGATGGATGAACTGCTTACTATGAAGAGGAGGCCACCGGAGAACCTTAAGGTTTATGCAAAGAGATAATCAGAATTTTTTATTGAGATCGAGTATTGTTCGGAACAAGTTGTCATAGTGTCCTTTAAAATCAGCTTGCCGAACACCTCTCTGCTTCACCAATCCCTCACCAAGAAGGAAGCCATAAGCACCGATGCTCTTATGGCTCATATCGAGAAGTACACCAAGGTTGAATATGTGGTCCATCCTAGTAGGGGAGATAATGGTCGAGAAAATGTGTACAAGGGTACAGAGAAGAATAACACCCAAAAGAAGGGATGCAAGAATGAGGGCAAGAATGGATTCAAAGGTGGAAATAAGAGTAACCCCTCAAAGGCATTCTAGGTTATTAATACAGTGTTTAAGGAACCTATTAAAAAAATACTTAGTAAGATCAAGGATGAAGCTCTTATCAAATGGCACAAGAAGATGGGCGGCGACCCAACTAAAAGGAACAACGTGTTGAGATGCACAATTCGCAAGGAGGGATGTCAAGAAATTGAGAATTATAAAGCTCTAAAGTTATATCTAGAAGAGATAGTTCAGGGAGGGAACTTTAGAGAGTATTTTAAATAGAAGATAGAGAAGTTCACAACCAACAGTGACCAAAAGCGAGACAATGTCCTTGATGAGGATATAGGACAGGAGATTGCAGTATTCCATCGGGCGTCAGATCTCAAACAGATTTAGGGCAATTCCATTCGAATGGAACTTAAGAAGGTGACTACTATAATGGAATATTTTTAGATCGACCCTGCCAAAACTCAGGCAGGAAAGTATCAGTGAACAAAAGATGTTGATTAGAATAAGCACATCGTGTTTAAAGAGGAAGAATTGGTCGGGGTAAGGACCCCACACCATAACACATTAGTCCTCACACTCAGGATTGCTAATGTGTATATCGACAAACTACTCATGGACCACGCGAGTTCATCCAAAGTGATGTATCTGGACTTGTTCCATAAACTGAAATTGAATGTTGTCGACCTCAAAGAAGCCACTGTTCCATTAGTTGGCCTCGCATGAAGGATCGCCATACCATTGAGAAAGATCACATTTCCAATCAAGGAATGAAATATCTCAAAGTTAATCGAGTTCTTAGTTGTGGACATCGAGTCCCCATATCATGCTATTTTTGGCAGAGGTTGGCTCCACGCCATAAAGGCCATCCCATCCACTTATCATCAAAAGCTAAAATGTATCAAAGATCGCGGAGTGGTCGAGATTTGTAATGACCAAGCTATGGCTAAAAAGTGTTTTCTTATAGACATTCGCCCGAATAAAGAGAAAAGTAAGGATCCTGAGAATGCCTAGGAGAAATACAAAGAAGAGGTTGTTCTCTCCCAATAGCAAATATGGTATGGTTGACCAGGGGTGGAGGAGAGTAGGGTCTACCCCGTAAATAGGGTCGTTAAAAGTGTGGAAGAAGTTGTAGCCAATGACAACTTGACATAAAGGATGTTTTTATTGGATCTGCTCTTACCGATCGGGAGAAAAAGGAAATAGTTACACTTCGTAAAAGAAATAGAGATGTTTTTGTGTGGGAGCCTTACGAGCTGCCTGCGATTGACCCCAATTTGGTGTGTCACTGCCTCCATGTCGATCCTACTTTTAAACCCATTACACAAAAGGCTCACCGAATGTCACCTGAGAAGTCTAAGGTAATTTAGAAAGAGGTAGGCAAGTTACTGGATGCAGGATCTAAACGGGAAGTTTAATTCCTTGTATGGTTATCCAACCTAGTGGTAGTACCCAAAACCAATGGAAGTGTGCATCGATTTTACTGACCTCAAATGGTCTTACCCTAAGGATAACATCCATCTCACGAAGATAGATCAACTGGTCGAAGCCACAACAACGCACAAAAGGATGAGATTCCTTGACACTTACTCAGGATATCATTAGATCCCCCTAGATGGGCCCAACCAAGATAAAACCTTCTCTATAACCTCAGTTGGTTTCTACTACTATAAGGTCCTGCATTTTGGCCTTAAGAACACAGTGAAAACTTACAAAAGATTGGTAACCAAAATGTTTAGAGAATAGATAAGAGAAACGATGGAAGTGTACATGGACGACATGCTCGTCAAAAGAAAGAACAAAGAAGATCACCTCTCTGACCTAGAAGTAACCTTCAAAATCCTCAAGAAGCATAGAATGAAGCTTAATTCAAGTAAGTGTTCATCCGGTGTCCAATTAGGACAATTCTTAAACCACCTAGTGAGTAAAAGGGGAATCGAGGCCAACCGAGATGAAATCAATGCTATCACGAGGGTCTTTCTCCCTCAGACATTGAGATATGTTCAGAAGATTACTTGGATGATCGAGGCTCTTAATCTATTCATCTCCAAGTCTTTGAAGCATTGCAGACCCTTCTTTCGGATCATAAAAAAGGCAAAGGCCTAGTATGGAATGACGATTATTCGTAAACTTTGGGAGAGATTAAGTCTTACATTAGAAATCCCCCACTTCTGGTAATTTCGAATGACGGGGAACAACTGTACCTCTACCTGGGAGTATCAGGCCATGTTGTGAGCTATGCCCACGTTTGTGAAAAGGACGAGAACAACACCCGATTTACTACGCTAACAAGACGCTCTTAGATGAAGAACAATGGTACTTGCCTATCGAAAAGATTGCCTATGGACTAGTGATTGTCTCAAGGAAGTTGAAGCAATACATTAAAGCCCATTCCATAACAGTAATCACCTCTTACCCCCTTAAGGACGCTCTATAAAGGGTTGACCTCTCTGGGCATCTTTTAAAGTGGTTGGTTGAGCTCGAGAGATTCAACATCCACACCCAACATTGAACAACGATCAAGGGACATATCCTACCATATTTTATTGCTGAGTTCATAGGGGATCGGCCAGCAGATCAGCTGAACGAAGATCAATTGGTCACATGTGAAGAAACGTTTAAAGAGTGGTCACTCTAAGTTGATGGATCCTTAAATTAGAAGGGGGAAGGAGTGGGGATTGTTCTTGTAACCCCCAAAGATACCCTAATTAATAAGGTAATTAGGTTGGGATTTGAGGCCTCTAATAACATAACTGAGTATGAAGATCTGATAACTGGTTTGTGAAAAGCCAAACTACTGGGGGGGGGGATGCCTCAATGTATTTCGTGATTCCAAAATAGTCTCCAAGCAGTTAAGTGGAGACTTTAATGTTAAATACAGTCGAATGACAACATACCTGAATGTAGTAAGAGGACTCATGGGAGACTTTAAGCAGGTGGGAATTTAAAAGTTTCGGCAAGGACTGCAAAGTCACGTTGATGCTTTGGCAGCACTAAGCTCAGCAATTGACTCTGACCTGAAAAGGACAATGAAGATTGAGTTTTTCGCACAATTGAGTATCGATCATATACTCATAGTTGAGAAATTCCTACTCATAGATAAATCCCCAAGTTGGATGTTTCCTATCATTAATTATCTATAGAGCGACGTAGGGCAAGACGATAAGAGCTCGGACCACCAAATTAAAGATAAGGCTTCTCGTTTCAACCATAGACTTGAGGGGAAACATTATAAGAAGTCATTCATAGGACCCTACCTCCAGTGCGTTCGCCCAGATGATGCTGAGCAAGTACATAGTGATCTTCACGAGGGAATATATGAGGGTCACGCATGTGGAAGATCACTAGCCCTTCAAGGGATCAAGGAAGGGTATTGGTGGTTTCACATATAGAAAGACATTCCCATATATGTTCAAAAATGTGAAAAATGCCTAAAGAACTCGTTTATGGTTCACCAGCCCACCAACGACCTAAAGTCACTTACTAGTCCATGTTCTTTCACTCAATAATGCTTAGACATTTTGGGACCACTACTTATAGGATCCAGAATTCACATGTATATTTTGGTTGCAGCTAACTACTTCACCAAATGGGTAGAGGAAGAACCATTGGCAAACATTTGAGAATCTGACATGACCAGGTTCATATGGAGGAACATCATAACTCGCTTTGGGATACCAAGGACCATCATCATCGATAATGGTACAAAATTTGAAAATGGTTTCTTCCAAGCTTTCTATGATGGACACAACATCAAGAAGCACTACAATTATTTGGCGTATCCCCAAAGAAATGGGAAAGTAGGAGCTTCCAACAAATCCATGATCGATGGGATGAAAAAATGATTATAAAGAGATAAGGGAACTTGGGTGGTTGAACTCCCTCATGTTCTATGGGATTATTATACAATGTCTAGGAGACCAACTGGGGAAAAAACATTTTCCCTAATCTATGGCATGGAGGCTGTCATCCCTCTAGAAGATGGCCTCTCCATTATGATAACTACTCTAGTCGATCAAGGTCTCAATGATCAAGAACTATGCACTGAACTTGACCAAGAAGATGAGAGAAGAGAGCTAGCCTTAATTAAGTTGGCCTCCAACCAACAACAACTAGCCAAGAAGTATAAGAAAAGGGTTAACCCAAGGAAGTTTTCAATAAGGGACTATG